>JAZDUA010001203.1:0-151630 GCA_038098605.1 Gryllus longicercus | reverse complement strand
GCTGCAGCCCTAGAAATCGATCAGCTCTTTCCCGGAAACCCGGTCTGTCTTCAGATTGGAACGGAGAATTTGCGAAAGTTTGTGAGTTTCAATACCGATGTGGATTTGCAGTAACTCGAAATGATTGATTTATCTGAAACTAGCTGTATCAACTAGACGTTGCCTGGACACAACTTGTTAATAGTTACCATAACTTATTTTGCCCAGTAAACACACACACTGAGATGGAATATATTGCAAGGACATTTCTTTTCTATGTTAACATGAAGAAAGAATTGTTTTTCGCCTTGTTAATTCCGGTATTTTTCAGATTATATTTACACCAAGTGCTCATAAAAAATCATCAATGTTTAGGAAGCGTTTGCTAAACTTTTCACAGGGATTGATTGTTCCCCGAGAGAGAGGAGAGAGAGAGAGAGAGAGAGAGAGAGAGAGAGAGAGAGAGAGAGAGAGAGAAATAAGAACGGATGTTACTCTACCACCCTGACATCTTGTTCGAGGACAAAAGTAGACAAGATATGCATATTATTGGCTTTGCTATGCCTCTCACTCATAACAGCATAATACCTATAAAACAAAGATTAGATGAGATTAAGAAGCTCTGGAAGGTAACAAAGGGCTACTATTCAACCTATAGTAATCTCAAATACTGGAGTAGTATTAAAATCAACAAAGCGTCAAATCGAGACATTAGGACCCGAAAAACTGCTGATGACAAGGCAAAAATTGATAATTTGGATACATGTCATTTAGTAAGAAAATTTCTACTCGAAGAGTTTGATTAAACCAACGGGAATCCACGAACAGTGCCCATACTTGCTCGCCGGAGCCATACGAGTGAGCCTAGCGAAGAGACTACGGCAGGTAAAATTCCCCCGCCTCGAGGGGAGAAGAGAAAAATATAATAATAATAATAACAATAATAATAATAATAATAATAATATCTTAAAACGTAGATACATAAAGGTACTATATTACCACAAACTAAAAAAAGAAGAGAATGGCACAGACTTTCTCGCACACCATCAAATGTTTGATGAATTTTAAAATGTATTTTAATAATTTCAAATGAAAAAAAACTCGATAAACGACCTTAAGGATGTAATAGTCACATAATTAATACATTTTATAAATTTAATCTAGAAACCTCTATGTAACGAAAATTTCTGTGGTTCGTTTCCTTCCAGAAGTATAGTAATTTTCATAAGGAAGATGAACTATCCAGTGTTACACAAGCCCACGAAAACGGAACATTGCTTAAAGTTAACTTATTTTCGGGAGCAGACATTAGCTGAAATCACGTTGACCGTGTGTCTGACGTAATGAAACAATGTAAAGTGGCGGAGGCGGAGGCGGAGGCCCTCCGAGTGGCGGAGGGCGGAGGCCAGAGGGCCTGAAGGGGCTGGGTCCGCGGGGGCCCGCGCCAGGGGCGTGCGACCCCGTCGCCCATCCCGGCCGGCGATTGGGCTAATTGCCGCGCCGCCCGGGGGCGCTGCACTCGGCCGTTCTCCGTCTGCGTGCGCCTCGACCCGCCCCGCCCCGCTCCGCCCCGACCCGCTCCGCCCCGACCCGCTCCGCCCCGACCCGCTCCGCCCCGCCCCGCCCCGCCGCCGTCCCGCCCCGCCCCGCCCCGCCTCGCCCCTCTCCGCCCCGCCCTGTCCCGCCCCTGCCCGCCCCTGCCCCGCCCCACCCCGCCCGGCCCGACCAGGGCCAGCCGTGCGCGCCGCCGTCGCCCCTGGGGGACCGGAGGCTGCGTCTCCACGCCACTTCCCCCTCCCCAGCTGCTTCCGCCCCCCCCCCGGCGGCTTCTCTCCCGTCTTCCCACCCATCGACTCTTCTCCAATCCTCCTTCCTCTCCCTTCTATCCCGTCTTCTAACCGTTCGCACTCCTCTCTATTTCCCACCTCTCTCAGCTTCTTCTCTTTCTTCTGTTACGGGTGCTTAAAGCAATTCTAAGTTGGCGCGCGCGCGATGTAGGCTCGCTAGCAGCCGATGCAGCCACTGTGACAACTCGTGAAGGCAAGTCTTTGGTGTGATGATGTCGCCACGAGTATTGAGGGACATTGGTGACGGAACTGGCAGTACAGACATCGAGCTCCGAGTATTGTGGGATGTTGTTGTGATATTGCCTACGCCGACGGAGCCTCGATAAATTGTATTTGTCTTTGGAGCCTGGTACCTTTGGCTTGAACTAGTAAATCTCCTGGCGACGATGATGCATGTATTCTTGGACATCTACTGGAGATACGGAAGTAAACATTGTAATTGGTACGATTGGCATCTATGGCTTGTATGATGTGAACAATAAACTTTTGTTACTTATCTACTTCCTGGTGTATTGTTTCTGGATACAACACCTTCCAAACCTCTTCTCCCTCACCGATTCCTTCCGCCCCTTCTCCAGTCTCCTTTGCCTTCCTCTCCGTGTGCACATCAGTCGTCCAGTAACATCCGTCCATATCCACCTGATCCCTTCCCACCTGCCCAGCCAGCCCACCTGTCACGTCTCCCGTGCTGCCGACCGGCCGCTCTACCACCTGACCGTACCTCGTCTCGCCCCACCATCCCGGCCTCAACCATTTCCTTCCCTCTCCTCTCCGTCCCCAGTCTGCCCTGCACCGCCTCGCTACGACTTGATTTATTACAAATAGCATAATGTTGCCGTATTAGGAAAAATTGGTAATGTAAAATAATAACATATTAGTAACAATATTATTACAGATTTCAACAGCATCGCGGGGGTTGGAAGGAATATCACGCAGCTAGTAACGTACGAGATATCCACAGGGTTAAAATAAATCATGCAACATTTTTACAATCTATTTTCCCATTTCCACCCTTCATGTCACGTGACAGAAGCAGGCGTCAATATGAGAGTGCAAGCAAACAACTGCATCCCTATCGTTTATCCCTCACACCCAGCTATCCCCCCCTCTGCTATCACACATTCTCTCTCTCTCTTTCTCTCTCTTTCTCTCTCTTTCTCTCTCTTTCTTCTCTCTCTTTCCTCTCTCTCTTCTCTCTCTCTTTCTCTCTCCTCTCCTTTCTCTCTCTTTCTCTCTCTCTCTTTCTCTCTCTTTCTCTCTCTTTTTCTCTCTCTTTCTCTCTCTTACTCTCTCTCTCTTATTTGACTTCCCTCTCTCGCCCTTCCCCCGCATCGCGACCTTTCCCCCCTTTCACTTTCTTTTTTCTCTCTCTCCATAGCTCCTACTCTTTCTCTCCTTCCCTTCCTCCTATCACTTTCCCTTTCCACCTCCGTCACTTCATTCTTTCCTCTATCACTCCCTCTTCACCGATTATTCCAAGAGCGACGACTAAGGTCATTCATACCGTAAGTGTAGTTAATGCTCTTATCGTAAGGGATGATCTCCCCCGATAGATGGCGCGATCCGGCACCAACCTACACGTCGCTTACGGGGTTTTCCCTAAGCAGGAATCCCCCACCACGGGGCACCGCTATACCCGAGACAAGCTCTAATCTCGCGACTGGCCTCCAGATGTACCCGGTTATGTAGTGCATGTAAGTGCGAGTAACTAAAGGGTAAGGGAAGGGCAAGGAAGATGAAGGAAATATTTTGCGCGGAAAACTACCGATCACAGCAGCCGGCCCCTAGAATTCTCCTCCATACAGCGTCTGAATTCCACCCAGCTGAGTCGAGAAATTGCTACCGTCATCGAGACTGAAACCTCCCGGGCAGAGACAATGCAGTGATATTGTAAATGCCCTGAGCCACTTAGCGGTCACTTGGTCTCCTTCTTCTTCTCTTCACTACTCCTCCGTTTCTTCATCACTGCCGCTTCCCTTCCCTCCTGCCCTCACTCCCTTCATCTCTCCTCACTCTCTCTCCTCACTTCCTTCCTCTCTTGTGTCCTATCCAGAGTTGTGAAGCGGCGCTTTAGATGTCTAGTTTTCCTTTTGACCTCTGTTCCCGCTAAACGACGATTTCCAGAATATTGGAAGCGTGGGCAGCTCTTTTTCTGATTCCGTTTAACGCGCTCGGGTCCTTTTTCAGGAAGTTTGAAATAAACATGAAGGCCCGAATGGACGTTGATGCATATTATAAATCGCGGTTTTGTGTACCAAACCAAGAGGAATTAAATAGTTATGCTTTCCATAAAGCAAATTCGAGGAAATATTTTTTTTATATTTCCAAGGCAACTTCATTTTTGGGACCGATTATTCGCGATAAATAAACTGCGTTATATTCTATTTGATTCTTCGTGTACAATGTTAACTATTTTTCGTCGTAAATTTTGTATTATAGAAATGTATTTTTAAAAAAGTTATTTTCTGTAATATTCGTCAAATTAGTCTTTAGTTTTGAATAAAGTAGTCGTTTTTCATTCATCGTTATTAATTTGTAATGAATTTTTCCGTCCATAAATCATTGAAGATATATTTTTGTTATTCGCATTTCGGTTTTTGGACATTTCATGTATTTCTAAGTTGCATTCAATTTATGGTAATGAAACCAGTAATAATTTACCATTGTTAAAACGTGTATTTCCATTAAAAGCCCGAAATCGATTTTCCGCAGCATTAGGTAAGTTTCTCTATAGTGCGTATATTACTCCGTATATACCACGTACGTATACGAGAAAGTACAAATTCACATTTTCTGCGTGCGTATAACAAGTTTCTTGGAGATTGTGCGCTATGAACTGCCTTAAAAATAGGAATATTCCTGTTACGTGTTTTAGCACCGTGTTTTTATTTTTCAATTGATTACTATTTTGAATGTGATATATGATTCACTTCAATAGTACAAACTTTTTCACATGTGATACTTACTATCAATTTTAAAAATTAAACTGTTACTTCTTTACAATTATTTCTAAGGGCGAGGAAACCCACTGAGCACCTCACAAAGAATCCTCCAAATTTGCAAATTGTATGTAAAAACATGTTTGAGAAATATATTTTTTATTCTGGTGGCGTTTATGTGTGCTTTGCCCAGGTTGTATTGGGATAGTTGTGTAATTGGTGTCATATTATTGTAAAAGTTATGGAATAATTTGGTGATTTGATGCATGATAGGATTTTTGAATTTATTTATGAAATTGTTTGTTTGTGATGAATTGTTGGTGCATTAGGTTATTGTTCGTAGGAATTTATTCTGTATTACCTATATTTAATGGATAATGTTTTTGCTGCTTTAATCCTTTCACTGTTTTTTTTGTGGAGTCCAAGGAATGGTGTTATTGTTCAGTATAATGGGTTGTGGTGTTTAAATTGTTTTTAATGAATAGATTTTTGCTGTTCACTTAGCTGGGTTTAATTAATTTGTTTGACCAAGAATGTATTTGGTTAAGATGTTGTATTGTGTTTATTTATGAAATAAGTGATGTGCTAGAACAGTACAATGCTGTTTCATCTGCGAAATGTGCTATATTGTGTTGGACGTAGGGATATCAACTGTGTAAAGATTAAATAATATAGGTGACAGTGGGGAGCCCTGAGGAAGTCCAAAAATATTGTTTGGGGTTGCAGAGATGTTTATCTCTTCAAACTGAAAAAGTTCCATTGCTTATGAAGCTGTTGATGATGTTGTTTAGTATTTGGGTGTGCCAATAATTCTGAGTTTGTACATGAGGACCTCGATGCCATACTCTGTCATATGTTTGTGAAATGTCTAGAAAGATTGACATAGTATGTAGTTTTCTTTGGAATGTTGTATAGATATGTTCTGTGATTCTTAGTAATTGATGTGTGTTCATAACTTTTCTTTGAATCCAAATTGATGAATGGGAATTATGTCATTTTTGTTGTATTAATTATTGATTCTTGTTTGAATAATTTTCTCTACATTTTTAGATAAGGTCTATAATTTTCTACATTGGATGAAGTTTTGTTTGGTTTTGGTATGCGTATCACGATATAGTGTTTTAATAAAAGTGGTAAATAACCTGTTCCTAATGAAGAGTTATAAATATTATTTAAGTATGCTATAGCTTGGTTTGATAGATTTTTGTAGGATTTTGTTATTTATTCTGTCATGTCCTAGAGCTTTTTAGGAAGTGTTTTTATTATGTTTGTTATTTCCGGGGAGGATGTGAATTTGATTCTGGAAGGAACATTATAATTAGGTGATGTTGCTATCTGTGTGATTGTTTGATGTTCTGGGTGTGGGGGTGAGTCGTTGGGTTTAACTGTATCTGCCAAAATGTTTTGCTAGTGTTTCAGGTTTTTCAAAGGGAGATAATTTTTTCCCTTTGCTGGTATTAAGTGGAGGAAATTTTTTCTTTTGTTTAGTATTTTATTTTTAAATTGTCACAGTGTGTTGTTACTTGAGTTTAAAGTTTTAATCATGGCATTGTATTGTAACTGTTTGTGTGTGAAAAGTGTTTTTTTTTGGTAATATATGTTAATAGGTTCAGTTTCTTTTTAACTTCAGGGCTTCTAGTGTCATTCCATAACTTTCTTGTTTGTTTCTTTATGTGTATTAGATTTATTATGCTTTTGGGTATTTCATTTTTTTTATTCTGTGTGTTTTTAAATGATTTGTTTAATTTACTGTTCTGTAGTTCACTTAGTATTATGTTATTGAGTATTGTTATTGCTTGATCTATTTCTGGTGGGCTATTTACGATTTTGAATTTGGGATGGTTGTTTTAACATTATTTTTAACTTTTTTCAACTTTGTGTGCGGTTGAGTTGTGGAGTGGGTGAGTATGTGGGAGTGAATGTTGTTGTTAATTTTTATTGGTAGATGCTCTGAGTCCATTTCATGGTGTAAGCTGGAGAAAAACTTTTGTTGCAAATTTGTTATACCTATGTCTAACAGGTCTGGATCCCTAGTGTGATTAAATTGATAGTTGGTTGATTCATTGGAGGTTTTGATATTTTGCTTGTTGTTGTTTATTAGTTGTAGTAATTGTGTCTCAGCTGGGTTATTGTTTTTACATCCCCACTATACACGTTTTGCGTTAAGATCACCTAGTATTAATGTTACGGTGTGTTGATCAATAATACCAATTAGATTGGTATGTTGAATTTTCACATGTGGGGGGCTTACATGCTACTATAAGTGTAGTTTCCAGATTGTTGTTATAATAAACTTAATTTCTACTGTTTTAATACCAGTGATTGGGGGTAGTATCATTTGATAACGTGATATTGTACACTTTATTAGTATAATTACTTCTCATCTAATAGTATTTTGTCTATCTGTTCTGATTCTTTATAAACTGGTGTGCTGAATTTTGCACTATTGTTTAAATGTCTTTCTGTTATGCAAGCAAAGTCTATTTTCTAATCTTGCATGAAGTATTTCAGTTCATTGTGTTTATTGATTATTCCATTTGCATTCCAATTGAGTATGGTAATCTTATTAATTTGTGTTTGTTGCATAATTATTATTAATGTATGCTGAGATGGATGGTTGAATGTTATTTATTATGGATGAGATAATTGAATTTATTATATTGATTATGTGAGTTTCTGTTGTATTGATCAGTTATTGTATTTTAGAAATAAGACAAATATCAGATTGATATTTGTCTTATTTCTAAAATATTTTCTAGGTTTTCTTCCCCGTTGAGTTTGGTTGCAATTATTGGAATTGAATTACTTTCTTTTCGGAGTCTGGTAACTTTAATGAATTATGTGTGTTTCTCTTTTAATTCGGTAAAGATTTCCTCTACTGTGATTGATGTGTGTAGGGTTTTGAACACAACTGAGAATATCTTATTGGGGGTCCTTATATGTATGAACTTGTCTTCCATTGTAAATTATATATTTGATTATGTCTCTAAACTCACTGATTTTCTCTGGTTGTATTTATACCCTATTATTTATAAATTGAAGTGTGAAGCTGGTTCTTATTTGGTATTGATCTCCTTGCTTAAGTTCGTAATGTTAGTTATATTTGCTACATAAATTGGTGGGATTTTTACTGATTCTGACACACTTGGTGAGGTTTCGATCATGAAACTAAACCTGTTTTGATTGCTGGGATCTGGTTTACTGTTCAGTCCCTCAAATATATTTTTCCAATAAGGATTGAATCACGATATTGGGTTGAACTATGTTGTCTTGTTCTGATTGCAGGTTTAACTTTTTTGTGTCGTTAGACGAGTTATCATCAGAACGATTCTTTAAATTTTGCCCTGCGGCATGTTGGCCTGTAGCGTTACCTTGTGGGGTGTCCAGGTTTTGCAGTCTCATCGAAGTCTGTTGATTTGTTCGAGGTTCCATTGTCGTTTGGCATGGTTGAGATTCCATTGAAATAACTTCGTCACTAGCGGTTTCTGTTGCTTCTCTATTCAGCATCGATGTTGTTTACTGCTGTTAGAGTATATTTGATAAGCTGTCCCGTTGTCGGGCAGAACCCATTCTGCATAAAGCGTAGCACACACTAATGGCACTATTTTCACAGACAACAAGATTTACGCTAGTTCACAGCTTTTCCTTAGTCACACGGTTTCACTGTTCACAAACATTAGAGCGATGCGTTCGGTTCGGCAGTCGAGCGCGGAATGTGTACGTACTAAAAACAGTTTGTGCGGCTGCTATATACTTGCGAGTTCATACCAGTTATTTAGTAAATATATTGTAGGTTCCAATGGCGATGGTACATCGTTTTGCTGCCAAAATATTAAGTGAAATATGCTGTATGCGAGCGTAAAATTTATAGAAAAAATTGGAGCACTTTTTAAGAAAATATTGTTTTCATACTGTAACGTTTCTTAGTGGTGAATTAAAACAGAGACAATATTTTAACAAAAACTTAATGATACAGTAAAATACTCGATTTATTCACAGATAGGTTGCACAGTCCTTCTGTTCTTCACTTGGCTATTTCCTTTCACACGACTCAGTTCTCTTGATTATTTATTTATACTGTTCACTTCTTCTGTATATTTACTTACACTGTTCACTCTTTTACACTATCGCACTATCCGATGTAGTGTCCACAGTTCTCTGCGCCGCTGTTTCCCTACTGCACCGCACACTTCACAGCTCAGCTTCCACTTCAGACTGCCTAACTGACTGCTAGCGGCCGCCAGCATCGGCAAATTTATACGTGGCTGGCGCCCGCATCGACCTATCCGGAACTTGCGCCACACTTCTACGCGATTTGCGAATGACTCGGGATGATCCAGTTCGGAGGGGAGCGCCACCATATGACGCAATCCGCGCAGGAAATTCGGGCAGATGATGCAGTATTCGTTACAATAGGTTTTTAGAAGTATCATTATTTCAAAATTTCGTGAAAACTACTAATGTTTTCAAAACGTAACGAAATTATTTAAAAATATATTTCGAAAACTTGATTTTATTTGCTGTGTGCACTGCTGATTTTGATGTTGGCGTACACACGAGAGGGCCCACGCTCTAAATTGAAGCGAGGCACTACTCGCTCGTTCGAACATCTAGCTCCGAGAGCGAGTCTGGAGCGGCATCAGCCACGGGTATATAATGGGCGATATAATATAATTTATATAACGGGTATATAACGGGGTATATAATATAATTTTGGCGCCAAGAAAGGTGGATTAGTTTGTGACAGTCGTCAGAGACTTGTTGAGACCGCCACCGCTGGCCACACCGTGTGCTACGTTATTTCCGTCGCATACTTGCTGGTCGTGCCACAAACTGGTTCATCTTCTGGTGATACGGTATACATCTGCGAACTTGGTACTTCCTTACTGGCAAGTGGAACTCTTGCCACATTTATTGTATAATTAGAAAATGATTTTGATTGTAACGCTTGTGAAGCACAATATACTGTTTGTGTAGGAACATCTTTCTCCTTACTTATTCATGCATTTCATTATTAATAAAAATTATGAACTATAAATTATGAACATTATTAAGAAATGTCTTCTATAATAAAGATGTAGGAAAGCGTCAAAAAATTAAACTTTTGCAAATTTTTGAAAATATATTTTTATAGATAGGTGAAACTGCGCCATTTTTCTATGTATGCTAACCTCTATTCGAGCATAGTGTCCAAATTGAGGGACAAGTAATATCCATTTTGGGGAAAATCGGATTGGCGGTAGTGTTGTTCAAAGTCGGACTGGCAAAGAAATAAACAAACGAAAAAAGCAGTTTCAAAAAAATATTCTGTTTTTTATCAACCAATACCAAAACGTCAATGCTGGCTGTACTCCATAAGCGATGCAAATAGTGCATTTCTACAGAAGTAGAAACAATTCCAGTTTTTATAACGAGAACATAAATACATAAAATGTGTATTTATATCAAAACTCGGCACATTTTCCATGCAGTATTACCTGTAATTTTCTACCCGTAGCGTACGTGGAAATAAAAATAACTAATATTGAAATTATCTCGAGTGACGCATCTAGGATACATTTATTTGAACTGCAAATGGCATAACCCGGTGGCAGCTAATTACATAAATAAGATAATACAGCTAATATGCAAATTATATAATAATAACAATAATAATGGTACAATAACAATAATCATATATATAAAAACTGTCTAATTGATAAAGCATTAAATTATCTTAAAAGCAATAAACATCTATAATCTAACTCCGCATGTTTGTTCAATTAAAATCACATTGCACTTCACTTCCCTTCACTTCACGTCACTATTACCCTTTAATCACTTCCTTCATTATTTCTCTGTTCTACACTGCACGACACCTCACTTCACAATACATTACTTACGTATCGCTCTGTAACGTACTATTCTCAGTTAAGTCCCTCATTTACTTAGTAGTATCCTAAATTTCCTAAACTGTTGAACGCTACGAAGAAAGAGTTCAAAGGTTTTTGCAGGCAATCTATTCCATTCCGTTATCGTTCGATTTGTAAAAGAGAATTTCCCGACATCCGTTCTCTTCGGGCTGAAATTTATTTTGTGCCTGTGATACCCCCTACTGATGTATGTAGGAATACTTAACCGCCGATTTTTTTCAAGCTTCATTTCCTCTATAAGCTTTATACAAAGCACAGAGTCTTGCTACTGACAGCCTGTTTTTGAGTGAATTCCATCCTACCATTTTCTTGTCCCTGAAAGCAAATTTAGCTGCACTTTGCTGAAACCTTTCAAACTTTTTACACTGCATAATTTTGTGCGGATCCCAACAAATTGTTCCATATTCTATTATCGAACGAACAAGCGATAAATAAGCAATATCCTTCGCGTGCTGTACTCATATTTAGATGTGCATTACAAAGTGAAGAGATCTCCAGGCTTTCCCTACAACAAAATCTACTTGTCTTTTCCAGATTAATTTACTATTAATTTACTATGAAATAGATTTATAGGTACTTGCATGAGAAAACTCTCGGATTAATGTCATTATTTAAATGATCATTTGTTTCTCTGTAATTAACACCACCGCCAAAAGTGATGGATTTGCTTTTAGAGATATTTATGGACATTCCATTATTTTTCGCCCAGTAATGGAACGCATCAAGATCCCGTTGTAGCATTTATTCATCTTCTTTCGAATTCATACTACGATATATTATGAAATCGTCTGCAAACAGCCGAACATTTGAGATTAAGTGCGCTGGCAGATCATTGATGAACGCTAGAAATAGAAGAGGTCCACTGACACTCCCCTGCGGTATTGCTGACGTAACGCTCGCCCCGGAAGATAGCTCTTGCCAAATTCAAATTTTCCGTATCGCAGAAACTCGCTCATCCACGCCACCACCCTGGAATCTATGTCTGAATTTATTAATTTCTGTACAAGACGATCGTGGGGGACGACATCGAACACTTTGGCAAAATCTATAACTATTGTGTCTACTCTCCCGCCCGCGTCAATTTCATCTGCTAGATTCTGAAATAATGAGACTACCTGACTTTCGCATGAATAACTACTCCTGAACCCATGTTGGCCATCACAGAGCCATTTTTTGATTTCCCATTCTTAATGTAACTCGTGACTATAGTTGGAAGGTTTAACAAAAGGCATTCCCAGATAATGCGCAAGGCAGCTACAGCGGAAGCTAAGAACAGTACGTGGCACAAACCATCATTGAAAAGAAAATCAAGCCATTATGTCATGGCCGATCATTCGTTCTTTTGTTAGACCAGCAGCAGTAAAATGGGGAAGTGGCAGCCTGTACTCCTCAGGAACGAGGTACGCACTCCCGCCTCACTCGTGAGAACTGCTTCTGTAAACTTCTGTGCGGAAGCTCCACCTGCGCCGTCTTCGCCTCCTTCGCGGGCAGACGCACTTACGCGAAGTGGCGGGGAGGGACGGACAGCACGACGAATAAGGAGGGAGAAGGTATGTAGAGGGCGGGTGGTGGGGCGGGGCGGCGTCGGAAAAATGTATGGTCCCTACTGAAGGAGCTTGTGGAAGAGTTAACACATAGTGCATGAGTGAGTAAATGAGCGTGCATGTAAGGGACTGACCCGTGTGCAAAGAAGCGTCTTAGTGACTGAGCATAGTGACAGAAGACTAGTGCGAATTTTGCTTGACGGGTAGCGAGCGTGACGGGTGTAAGGTACGGCGCGTGATGGATAGGGAGCTTGACGTGTGGAAACGTGAGGGGAAGGGAGCGTGACGAGGACGGAGCGTGACGGGAGGGAGCGTGACGGGAGGGAGCGTGACGGGAGGGAGCGTGACGGGAGGGAGCGTGACGGGAGGGAGCGTGACGGGAGGGAGCGTGACGGGAGGGAGCGTGACGGGAGGGAGCGTGACGGGAGGGAGCGTGACGGGAGGGAGCGTGACGGGAGGGAGCGTGACGGGAGGGAGCGTGTCGGGAGGGAGCGTGTCGGGAGGGAGCGTGTCGGGAGGGAGCGTGTCGGGAGGGAGCGTGACGGGAGGGAGCGTGACGGGAGGGAGCGTGACGGGAGGGAACGTGACGGGAGGGAGCGTGACGGGAGGGAGCGTGACGGGAGGGAGCGTGACGGGAGGGAGCGTGACGGGTGGGAGCGTGACGGGAGGGAGCGTGACGGGAGGGAGCGTGACGGGAGGGAGCGTGACGGGAGTGAGCGTGACGGGAGGGAGCGTGACGGGAGGGAGCGTGACGGGAGGGAGCGTGACGGGAGGGAGCGTGACGGGAGGGAGCGTGACGGGAGGGAGCGTGACGGGAGGGAGCGTGACGGGAGGGAGCGTGACGGGAGGGAGCGTGACGGGAGGGAGCGTGACGGGAGGGAGCGTGACGGGAGGGAGCGTGACGGGAGGGAGCGTGACGGGAGGGAGCGTGACGGGAGGGAGCGTGACGGGAGGGAGCGTGACGGGAGGGAGCGTGACGGGAGGGAGCGTGACGGGAGGGAGCGTGACGGGAGGGAGCGTGACGGGAGGGAGCGTGTCGGGAGGGAGCGTGTCGGGAGGGAGCGTGTCGGGAGGGAGCGTGACGGGAGGGAGCGTGACGGGAGGGAGCGTGACGGGAGGGAGCGTGACGGGAGGGAGCGTGACGGGAGGGAGCGTGACGGGAGGGAGCGTGACGAGAGGGAGCGTGACGGGAGGGAGCGTGACGGGAGGGAGCGTGACGGGAGGGAGCGTGACGGGAGGGAGCGTGACGGGAGGGAGCGTGACGGGAGGGAGCGTGACGGGAGGGAGCGTGACGGGAGGGAGCGTGACGGGAGGGAGCGTGACGGGAGGGAGCGTGACGGGAGGGAGCGTGACGGGAGGGAGCGTGACGGGAGGGAGCGTGATGGGAGGGGGGCGGGAGGGTGCGTGACGGGAGGGAGCGTGAAGGAGCGGGAGCGTGACGGAGCGTGAGCGTGAAGGAGCGGGAGCGTGACGGAGCGGGAGCGTGACGGAGCGGGAGCGTGACGGAGCGGGAGCGTGACGGAGCGGGAGCGTGACGGAGCGGGAGCGTGACGGAGCGGGAGCGTGACGGAGCGGGAGCGTGACGGAGCGGGAGCGTGACGGAGCGGGAGCGTGACGGGAAGGGCGCTACGGAGTGGAACGTGACGGCAGCAGGCGTCGAAAGACTAGTGCAAGAGGGAGAGACGCGATGAGAGACCCTGCAGACAGGGCTCTGGCGTTCGCAATGTCGGCGCGAGCTGCCTGGGGGAGGTGTTTGACGCCGCGCGGAGGCTCAGCGGGGCGCTTGGGAGCGTGCGTGGGGCGTGTGGGGGCGTGGCGCGTCGCCCGGGGCGTGAGCGCACTGTTCGTGCCGCATCCGCATTGCAGCGACCGCCTCCTCCGCCTCCGCAGCAGCGGCGGCGCGCGCTCCGGGAAACGGCCGTTGCGTTATTTTCTTGCGGCTTTAAAACTATTCCTGCGCGTCCCGCGGGGCGCGGAGGCCGGGGCGCGGCGCGGCACGCCAGGGTGGCGCAGGGGCACTTTCGGAAGAGGAGCGAAGGATGGAGCGGGGCGGGGAGGCTGGATACAGCTCAGGGCGGCACAGGGACAGTCGGAGCGCGGCGGTCTTTAGTCGAGGCAAAGCGAGACGGGGATGGACGTTGTGGAGAGAGGTGGGGCAGGAAAGGCGCGACTGAGCGAGGTAGCGAAGAGGTGAGGAGGGGCGGTGGGCAAGTGAGCGCAGCGGGGGAGAGAAATCAAGGCGAGATGGTAGGGGCGCTTCGGGAAGGCCGTGACCCGTCGAGCGGGTGGGTGGGAATGGGGGTGTTCGGGTGGGGAGGGGGAGGCGGGGACGCTACACGACGCGACAGAGTGAAACATGTGCAGTCCTGGAGCTGCGGGGCGGGACGAGGCTGAGCGGGGCGGAGAGAAAAGGAGTAGGGCAGGGCGCGGGTGTGTGCGAGAGGGGAGTGGAGGAGATGGGCAGGAAGGGCCCGGGTGAGCCCACGAGAATGGGGATGCGACGAGCGTGGCGGGGAGATCGTGTCGAGGAGCTGCAGTGTGGGTCAGTGGCAGGCCGAGACGGGAAGGGCGTGTCGGGACGGAGCGGAGAGGCACGGTAGAGCGGACTAGAGGCGAGTCGGGGTTCTGCGTAGCGGGGGAGCGCTCGTGGGTGCACCGTGGAGAGAGGAGAGGGGGAGTCGGGGCAGGCGGGGCGGTGTGCGTGGCTCGAGGACCCTTTGCTTGCGTTGCGCCGTGCGGGAGGGCAGAGGGGGCGGAGGGGTGATGTGCTCGTCTCCGTGCAAATTGCAGGCTTCGCTCGAGGAGCTGAGGACGCCTGACGCTGCCCCGCCCACCCCGCCATGCGTTTCCCTTTTCTTCGCCTTTGTGCTTCTCTGCTTCTTTTCATTCCTCCTCCTTACTTGCCTGTCTTGTCTTTCTCTCTTTTGCTGTTCGTTGCTGCCTTCTCTCCATATTTTTGTTCTTCTTCCTTTGTTCTTCTTTTTAACCTTCGCCTTATATCTTTTTCCCTTATTTTAACTTCATTTTTTCCTTGTCTTTTCTCTTCTTCTTCTTTCCTAAGATCGCCTTCTTCCTTCTCTTTATTTTTCCTTATTCTTCCTCCTTCCATTGATACGCTTTTTGATTGTTATTAATTTTATTCTTACTTCCGAATTCTTTGCTTTCTATATTGTAGTTGGCTTTCCCTTTCTAATCTGATTCTTCTTCTTTTTGCGCCTTCCTCTTACTCGTTTTCTCCTATTCTAAAATTCTTCTATTTCTTCTACGTCTACTTTTTTGACCCCATTTTTGTATTCTCTTTCGCCTTCCCCACCTAAAGGGGTCCAGATGGAACGAATCCTAAATGTTTGTTCCATCCCAATCCTAAGAGTTCATCCAATTCTTGAAAACATTTCACTCTTCGTTGATTCCCGTCTTGATGGAACAGAACAAGAAAACATGACTGCTTTGATTTCCACTGAAGCATTTATTCATATCTTCGCTCATTTGTTTGATTTAGAATTCTCAGTGTAGACTACTCTTTTCAATTTAAAAAAAAATCAGTCCAGGAACCTTTTTCGAATTCAATAAATTTTATTCCTTGTTCTATTATTTAGTCGTGCGTACAAATTACCCAATGGCAGTAGAACTACAATTATCCGGATTATTGGAACTTATGCCAAGATTCTTCTGATAAAAATAAATTATAAATTAAAAATAATTATAATAACAATAAAAATATAATAAAAATATTATTTTGATGTCTAACACTGATTCCTTATTGAGAATATTCGAGTCATGATATGTTTATTTGTTACAAATTTTCATGAGAGACTTTACTGTACAAATCTGTACTGTCGTATCTGCTTACAGGGTCCATGATCACTTCTCCTCACCTTCGGCCTGCACATTGATCTGCGGGTAAGTGCCTTCACTAGCAGTGGCCACGGTACGCCATCTGTCTGTACATCACGTAGCTGCGACTTAATGACGTCACGGCGGGGGTAGGGGGTTCCAACTCAGGACTTGCTTTGGTCACCTGCGCTACCATTATCGCTACCCTCATTAAACCACATCGGGTTACGCATTCAACAGTTCGGTTGCATTTTCGGTGAAGGTGACGACTTGCGAAAAGACGTGAACATTTCATTCCGAATAAAATAATCAAGTCTGATTACGTGTAATATTCGCGCAAATATTTTTCTGTTAACGTGCATCACGAAGATGATTAAGAGGATCCCGAAGCGAGTTAGTTATCAAAATCTCGCAACTTTTGCACTAAGTAATATTATATAAAACCTACGTTTACACTATTTGTAAGGGTCTGAAATTTCGGTAGTATATTCTGAAATAGTTTTTAAATATTTGAATTTTGAATATATTAAAAAAAAGTTCTGACGTGAGACGCAGATATGGATTGTATTGGGTTGAATAATCCGTTCCATCTTGATCCACACAATTATCATAGGTCTCTGAGATATTCATCTGCACGGGTCATCATTGTGGATGCATTGATTGGTGATACCAAGCGCGTCAACAGCTGAAGTAATTTGCCACGTAAGTGTTATGACCATTGACGTTGTAGCCATGGAAACTATCAATCTCAGTACTCCAACAACTACGAGTAACTCGATGTTGGCAAGTGAAGACCACCTTACCTATGTTTAAAACTCAACCAAATTTTTGGAATCGAATTCGCGACTTCCCAGTCATCAACAAACTCAGTTTTAAGGAGTTGTCTAGACGATGGCTACTTCCTGACCTGGGTTAACTGATATAAATAATAAAGTCGTTGGCTCACGCGGCCAGAGTCTTGTGAATAATTTTGGCTGTCCGGGTGACGCCGCGTCGAAAGCTGTGTTGTCCAACACAAGATCATTGTTATGAATACTTTAATTACCAATAGCACTGTTCCAAGGCCTTTAGGCGTGGTCACAAATTGTGACTCACTTAAAATATTGCCATTGTCGTTTTTATAGACACATCCATTCAATTATGCCTTTTTTCGTGCCAAGACACAGGCCAGCAGAATCTTCATCCACCTGACCCCGCCAATTCCACTACGCTCCTTCCTCCATTTAACAGAGAGAGGAGGTTATCACTCGAGAGACGAAACAAGCGATTTTAATTTACTTCAGAGGTTTCTTTAGTACTGAGGAATTTTACGTGCAGCAAATCTACAACATGGGACAGCCGGCTTCACCTCCGAAGGAAGACGTACGAAGGATATTTTTGCCCTTCAAAATCCAGGGCTTTGATCGGGTTTGAAGAGAACTTGGTTATGAGTCTCATACGCTAATCGTTTCACCACCGACGCCACAGTAACAACGGTATGCACGTTTCATTGAAAGTGTCCACAAAGCAATCAAGGTAAAATCATCGTAAACTTCCCTTTTATTCCTACAAAAATTGAATATCGTGAATCCCGAACGTCCGAAATTGTATGTTATTGACTTTTTGCGTAAAACATCAACCATTATTTCTTAACAAAAAGTTACTATTTGTGTTTGGACTATCATTTTCTGCCTATGAATATTGAAAAGAATTAGACTGAAAACTTTCAATTTTATAGTAGATGATAATATTGTTTTCATTGCATTCCATATGGAATGCGGATGAAGTAAAAATGTAATAGTAATCGGGTACAAATTTGAGGAGTGTCAAAGGGCATTAGTTTTCCTAGGTTCTAGTTTTCAATTTAAAATTTAGTAATACAATGAACCATTGTTTTAATTTACTGTAAGTAAATTTTGAAACAAGATTGTTTCAAGCATCTAATAAACAAAAGACAATATTGTTTAGAAATTTTAGAAAAACTCAGAAATCTTAGATGGCTGTTGTTTACTCTCAGTCAATGTGAGCCTAAAGCACCAAATTGCTAAATATTATGAGGGAATTTTAAAAACTATTTCATTCATTTACAGATTCATATATTCTATTATTATTTACCGGTTTTCCCCATGACTAGACAAATTTATCGGGAACTCGCAGCTTAACTCTTTTCTCCGAATCACCAACGAGATATTCCGCTATGATGATGAACCTTATGGAAGAATGAACGGTTCTTATTTCGGTGCTCAAGTCGAAACTAAGGAGAGGATACGGCATTTGCCTGAAAGCCACCAGGGAAGACATGGAAACCACTGTTCGAAACAGTGGGCCTGCGAATGCATTTCCGTCTAGCGCTAGCGTCTAACGCTAGCCTTTACATACAAGTAAATTTCAGGCATCTTGCCGGGTTGAACTTGCGACCTCCCAATCACTGGTAAGATCGAGTCCAATAGGAAAACAGCTATACTTAGGAATACATAGAATACTTAGGAATACAGCTAGACAGTAAATTGAGCTGGGAAAATCAAGTCAATTTCGTTGTAGGGAAAGCCTGGAAATCTTTACATTTTGTTATGCGGATACTGAAAAAGAGTACAGTGAGAGCCAAAGAACTAGCATATATGTCATTAGTGCGACCTATATTAGAATAAGGCGCGGTATGTTGGGACCCATACAGAATTTTGCAACAAAGAAATCTAGAAAAAGTCCAGCGTAGAGCATCAAAATTTACTTTCAGGGGTATCAAGAATAAAGGGGTATGGGAGTCACTCGAAAGGAGAAGTTTAAAGTCACGTCTCTATGCAATGTATAAAGCGTACACAGGCCTTCGAGCGTGGAAAGAAATTCAAAGTCGATTAGGGAAACCTACATATTTCGGCATAGCGGATCACATGCACAAAATTCAGACAAGAATTCAGAAAACGGACGTTGGGAAATATTCATTCGCGAATCGCACTATTAGGGACTGGAACAGTTTGCCTGTGACAATCTTCGATCCCTTTCCTCAAAGCCTGAGCAAATTTAAAAATAAATTAGTTTCTTGAATGTGGTTATGTTATAAATATATTTAATAAAATTCAGTGCAATTACCTATGTATTATTATTATTGTTATTATTATTGTTGTTGTTAGTATTGTGGCGAAACCGATTCCGTCATACCTTCCGAAACGAAATTCACACCCAGAAAATAAAATTAAATATAACAAACAAGACTCGGCCACCCAGGATTTCTGCCGAAGTATTACGCAGACGGGCACACGTGCAACTTCGCTCGTCGCGGGAGGCCATTACCGCCTCTCCCCCATTAAGCCGGTCGTTTAGAGGACCACCGTTGACAGACACTGTACGAGTGTTCAGAGCCAGCTGCAGAGTTCGAGACCACCCAGTTTCAGGGGATCCCAGAGCAATGATTCCGTCATCGAACGCGCCCCCTTACGCAAGCGAGGGCCAAAGTTCCAGAAAGTTCGGGAACAACCCTACTTGCTCGCAGCCTGCACAAAGAGTGGGAATTTCCCTCACTTCTCACGCTGCGATTGGGCTAGAATATTTCACTGCGACACAACTTTTAACCAATAGCGACACTGCTATTAAAGGGACTTGGGACGCATAAGAAATTGGGGTGGGGAGAAGAGTTAACCTGGTGCGATTTTGACGGAGAGAAAAGCAGAATAGCTGGGGCATCAGTCGAGAGAAGAGCTGGGGCATTAGACGAGGCCAGTGGGCAGAAGATTTGATCTCTAGACGGAACAGTCGGGGCAGAAGTTTTTCTTGGTGGGAATATTGTGCGGTTAGAGGCAAGTTCAACTCTACCGGACTTAGAATTTTTTCGCTACCAGCTCGAGCCTTGAGCAGACTGTAGTAAATAGAGGAATTTTTCTGGAGTTTGATAATTCGTGTTCTTGAATTATTCGTGACGGATTTCTTAATTTTCTGAAACCGGACTTGTAAAAGACTGTCACGACAATCAGAAGAACGCTTGGTTGTTTACTCTGCGCCTGCGGTCGGGAGAAAAATCCCGGCAATCTTCAAGTACTTCGCTGCTAGTTCACCCAGACGCCGCTGCCAGTGGTGGCGCGGTAATCCGAGGACCGCTCAGCTGACACCACGCGCCAAAGGGGCGTGACGGACGGCGGCGGAGGCCCTCTCGCCCAAGGCCGCTGCCCTTCTTCCAGTCGCCGGCCGGGCCCCCGCCCAGGCTCACAAAGAACTCTACAGGGTTTAACAACCCGAGGGTCATTCAACTCCAAGACTTATGTAATGTAGTGTCGCGCTCAGGCGCGTTAAATTGTAATCCTGTAATTCATGTCAATATTAGTTATAACAAGTTGATTTTCTTCCTAGTCATAAGCTTTACTGATTACTAACGCCTAATGTTCTTTCCTTTCTCTTTTAATCGATCTCTTCAATTTTCCTTTCCATTGATAGTTTATAGTTGAAATTTCTCTGGTGCATTTTCTTTTATTATTATCATTCATGCCCAGAAATAAATTGAATCATTTTACCAGTGAACAAGTGTTATTTAATGTGTGTTCCTATTGTACTGCATAACAGTTCCTTCCATCACCGATCTGAGTTAGTGGCAGGGCGGCCAACCGATTCCACAGGTAATCGGTTCGGTTACAGTATTAATGTTATTATTATTAGCATTATTATTATTGTTATTATTATTAGCAGTATTATTATTATTATTATTATTATTATTATTACTATTATTATTACTATTATTATGTGCAGTGCAGTGGCGTGAAGTGCAGTAACGTTGTGCAACTGAGAGAAACGAGTGAGTAAGAAAGACATTACAGCTCGCTGTATCGCAGTGCGGTGAAGTGTGGTGAAGTGAAGTTTAGTGAAGTGAAGTTTGGTGAAGTGGAGTTCTATGAAAGATTGCACGGTGAAATGTTCATGAGATTTGTAACGTTTGTAGAGTTTGTATAGTTGTTAAGTTCTGTAATGTTAAGTTAGTGCATTCTGCCACCAAGTTCTCACACTTAATTGCAGAATTATTAATAAATATAATCTAATCTAATAGTGCCTTGCTCGTCGCTACCACAATTGATTTCAAGATAAAACTAATTTATAAAAGTTATTGTTTGTTTGTTCGTAATTTATGCCCTACCGTACCGTTCATCTGATTGCGATTAAACTTTGTCAACTTATTGCTTGCACTTGCACAAAGGTTATAGGCATATAAGTGCCCCTGAAGGAAAGCTCTATGCATCCTCCAACACCCTCGAGTATTAAGCGCGTCTTCGCTACAAAGTAAGCCCCCAGCGATTGTAAAACATTGGCCAAAATTATTACTCCAACGCTATCTGCGACAAATTAATCAAATTTTTCCGAGAGAGTGTATACACGAACTTGAGGGAGAAGGTTTTAACAAGAAGATACTAGACAATAATCTCAGAATCAGGGCATAGAAGAAACCTATACTCGTGAGAAAGTCATAAAATTAAATTGTTTGCAGAGCGTAGCACAAAACGTGATTGACAACCCCCTGACCAGTAGCGTGTGATGTGTAATACATTGCAAAAGTGAAGCTTTGCCGGGCCCACCAGTATTTAATGCAAAATAACTGTATTATTTATTTATTTATTTATTTATTTACTAAAAATAGTTTATAAATGAACATTAAATATGTTAGATAAGAGTACAATCTGATGGTTTTTCGAGCAATGTGTTATGTTTTAACTTCCGAACTTTTTAACATTTACAGTTACGGGTAGACGCTTTGCTTATAATGCCAAAGAGAGGTGACATCGCGACCGCACGTGACAGGAGCAGTCCATATCTTGGTCCTTGGGGCACTCCACCCGCGCTGGCCCTTGTCTGCGGTGGCCGGGGGTGGGAGTAGGGGAGGCACCAAGCGCGTGCCGCCGCCCGGGGGAGGCGCCTACGTCCCCGCCGCCGCCGCCCCCGCCGCCGCCGCCCCCGCCGCCGCCACCGCGCGCGCGCGCGTCCGTCCGCCCGGTCTGCATCCTCACGCGGCGCCGCGGCGCGCGCCGTGCGCGGTGCAGATCAATACGCAGGGGCCCGCAACCCCCGGGCCGCCCACGCCTCCGCCCACCCGCCCACCCGCCCGGGACTCGCCCGCGGCCACTCGCGTTCCGGAGCCTCCCCCCTCCGCACTCGCACTCGTACCACTGCCAGAGGGGGGTCAGCACAGGACCTTTCTCAAGACTCCGGTCTCTTACTCGCACTCTGTACACTCCCCCTCCGCTTCTTGTCTTTCTGCCTTCCGCCACACTCAGCCGCTCCTTCTTGCCTTACGGCCCTCGCTTCTCTCTCGTACTCTGCTGGCACTTCATATTTATCCATCTTCCCTACCGGGAGAGGTGCCTCGGAGCATCAACCGATGTCACTGCGCTGCTTGTGACCCGGAGGTCCTGGTTCGAGTCCCGACGGTGGCTGGATTGTCGACACTAGCTAGGTCGAATTCAGTGTGGATGAGCCAGCTGCTCTGATCGGTAGTTTTCCGTTGTTTTTTTCTGATCAATTCCAGGCGAATGCCGGAGCAGTACTCTAACAAACGGGCCACGAATCGCGCGCAATCTTATCCCTCCGTGTTCTAATGTCACCCCTTACTCACACTCATATTTACATACACTCCACATGCCGGGAGTCGAGTCGGTAGCTTAGAGCTCGTTCTGGCTGGGGTGGTTCACCGCTGGTGGAAGATACCTGGTTGGAGAAAACCTTTTTGGCCGACATGTCGGTCGGCGCAGGATCTCACCATCCAGCCAAGGAAGAACGCCACCTTCCGAGGAAAAAATGTACAACACTTGCGGGACTAATTACATTAATTGACGTGCCTGGAAACATCAGTCAATTGCGTATCCCTCCGCGCTTCACACTCCAGCAAATACACTCTTGATGAACTCGCCGAGTACGAACAACATTCTCGATAACCTGGTATCCGTACACACTTTCAACGTGTCCTCATTTTGACCTCTCTGCTACTCATTCAAGTTTTGTCCTCTCTTTCCCTCCCCATCACACCTGGGTTTTCTCTTCTCATTCTCTTACCTTGCATGTTCTTCATATGTGTCCAGCTTCTCTCCCGTTCGAGCACACGCCGTGGTCCATACTACCAAGGATGCTGCCGAATGCCAATATTCTATTTTTCTCTAGTACGAGATCTCCTACTCAAACTCCCTTCAACCGTGGTCCACTTTATGACCGTCCAGCGTCTCTCCAAACTTTCCGTACTTTTTGAAGGAGCCTTTCTGCGAATTCCCTCCTCTCTGCAATTCCGTCTCGTTTCTTATACTCGGGATTTATATCTATGCTGCTTTCTTCTGTCCCGTTAGATCACATGAGAGCACTTGTCTTTTTGCCAGTGATCCCGGCAAATGCCAATATACTGCCTCTCGAGACAAGTTGTTCTTTGCCTACATTCTCTTAAACAGTGGACAGCATTTAAATGCTTCATCCTTCCTCTCATTATCCTTCGTTTACTCACGGACCTAATTTTCCTCATCAATATCGTCTTTCCTGATCAATATCCTAAGGGTACCTTCTTACCTGCCGGACACTGTCCTTACACCTGCCCTCCCTGCAGTCCAGTCTCCTATCCTCCCCTCTCTTAACCCTGCTTGCACCTTACCCTGTCTGTCTCTCGTCCTAGGTGAAGGTCCGTTTGTTCCATAAATGTCACAAATATTTGGGAATTTGATGTTCTAATATTTAACGCATCACCGGTGTTAAGCTAATTGGTCCAACTAGCTGAGATATTAATGGTCTCCCATTTGTAGAGAGGAATATATGGAGTTTTTCCAGTCATTAAGGACGTTAACATTATAAATAGTATTGTAACTTCGAGAATTCTCGCAAGGTACGGAATAATGGCTTTCCCTTTCATTGTGAATTTTTTCCGAGAAGTCCATTAAGTCCCACGGATTTCTTGGTTTAAGTGCGTTTGCTTTCTCTAGCATTACAAATGGATCTCCCGTCTCCTGTTTTGAATGTAGTTGTATTGTCTCTATTATCCGGTGTCTTTCTCTTGTAAAATTCCGCCTAGTTCTTGTTTTTTTACAGATTAAAACCGAATTTAGATATTTTTATTTTGCAGTCTTCTTTGCCTCTAATGGCTCTTTTGCGAAAAAATAACTTGTTCCCACCTTTCCAATATTGTATGCTTTGCTCACTTTTCCTTTCAATCGTTCATATGTTTGTTGTGATATTAATAATGTAGATTATGTTTTAACATTTTGCCTGGAACAGAACGTTCAATATTCTGTAGCACATTGGAGTAGGGATTGAGTTATTTCATATTTTCTGTACACTAGTGACAATTCCTGCCCAGTAAGCGTACTTTTGAAGAAAAAAGTTCTGTGATTTCGATACATTAGTTTCATGAAAAAACGGTGATATGTTTCACGACAAATTATTGAATTTGTCACCCCATTCCATTTTCAATAAAATACTACCGGGGACGCGTATTATGCGGAACATTGTTTTCGGGACATTCTTGCACATGTTCTTCTGGACGTACAAGGAAAATGTTCCTAACATCATGGTCTCGCGTTGAGTGCCTGCCGGTATCTGCTGTCCCATACAAATCTAATGACGAACACTTGTGCTACGCAAAATCCTTTAGTGTCATCAGCACACTTTTCGGGTGGCAAGTTAAGATCGCCACGTATTATTCTTCGCTTCGTAGAATTGTTGAATAAATCAGTGCGGATAGCTAGTCTTTCTATCGCGCGAATTCTTTTCTTGTGGAACGCGATACATAAGTGTTACGTACGCGGTACCTAACTACAATTTTGCAACATTAATTTGAGTATTTTCATTTTCATTCGACGACAAATATTTTATTACTGTCGTCTATCCATGATTTTACACAAGACATTTTTATTGTCGCAGATAATTACGTCCTCGCTTCGGACCTCTCTATCCCTTCTAAACGTTGTGAAGTCCCAGCGAAAGATTTCGTTGATGTGAATATCCTTCACAAGACGTGATTCCGTACAGATTATTACGTCAGTATTGTAAATATCACGTAAAATCCACATAGCAGTGGATTTTATTGTACAAAATTCTGTAGTTACAATGCAGGAGCACTAGGGACTCTTCTTTGTCGGACATTTTGCCACCGCCATCGTAACCGTAGTCGCCGCCGTGGCCACCGCAGTCGCCACCGTCTACACGGCCGCCGCCGTCGCAGGGGCCAATCCCCCCCTCCGGCCCCCCTCAGCCTAGGTGCTGGACTCAGAAACTCCGGAGTAGAGACCGCTGAGCACCGCGAGGCCCCCTCGGCTGAGATGGACGCCATCACGACCCAGCGCCCACTCCGAGAGCCCGTTCGGGTCCACGAAGATCAACCCGAGATTACTTGCCACCCAGTAGTCCCTGTCGCGATTAACTCTAGCGCCTGTACGGAACCAAACATCCCGGCGGCGAATAGCACCACTTGAAACTATGCGGATGAAAGAAAAGTGCGCTTTTGCAGCAAAGGTCGTAGGCGTCAGCTATATCAAATGAGCGACATCCTTAAATTTTCGCTATCTCCATGACTAATGACCGTTGCATCGACAACGTCGACCGTTCAAAACCAATGGCTTGAATCTCGGTCTTTCGCTGCTCCAAACATATACCCCGATAGCTTCCATGACCCTATGGAGGAACCCCCGGTAAATTATTAAAAGTCGGTGCCATAACTCACAAACTCCAGAAGGGCACGATCAACGCCATCTCCCGAATGTACTAATACTGCACTCCTCCTGCAATACGTTCACGGAAGTAGTGATCACATAAGTTGGCGCACCTTGATGAATGCCGGAGCAGTACCTTAGGTCACGGACCTAAGTACCTTAGCAGTACCTTAGTACCAAACAGGCCACGGACCGCGCGTGATCTTTTCTTCCTCTTCCTTGTCGTATCCTCACCGCTTACTTTCACACACTTACACTTACAAGCACTACACTTCCACACACGCCCGGACACCGGTCGGGAGCTTAGAAATTCTTCCGGCTGGGGCGGTGCCCTGCTGCTGGGAGATACCTGGTTAGGGAAACCCTGCTAGCCGACGGTAGGTCGGCGCAGGATCTCACCATCCAGCGGGGCAAAACCATCGCTGCCTCCAGATATGCACTACACGTACGAAACTAATGACCTTGGCAGTTGACGCGCCCGGAAGCAGTAGTAATCACTGGATCAATCAATCCTTGGCGCGCCTGGAAAAGCGAAATACTCATTCGCGAAACTTTTGTAACGTGTGTTGGAGCGCGTGGGCGTATCGCTGTCGCAAAGGGGGGGGGGGCGGAAGGGTTCCCTCGCATGAGGGATTGCGTGCTGTCGGTCTGGAGCAGGCCTGGCCCATTCGCGGGCCCCGGGGCGTGAGTGGCCTGTCGCAGGAAATTGTCAGGCCCGCCCGACGATTTGATGTTATAAATATTCAGACTTTTATTATCAGGGCTCGGATTATGGTGACCTAAACATTCTATGATAATATCCTATAAAAAGGCGAGAATGACGTAAAAAACTTAAAAACAAGGGGGAAATTAAATAATTTTTTACAAAATAGTAAAAAATATTTATGAAAATGTTTACTGATTCAATGAATTTTACAATTTTAAATAATATTTAGTTATATAAAATTATGACTAATATAAATTCTTCGTTTTAGTAGGAAATGTATTCCATAGCTGTTGATTTTGAAAGATTGAGGTAATTATATTAATAGGAACAAGATTTATCCACTTTTCGTTACCAGGGCCCGGCAATATGAATTTTCGGCATTTCGTGCCGGCACACTATTACGAAGAAAGAAGGGGAAGTAAATATTAGCGCTTGCTGAACGCACGTTTAGACTGTCACATGCGAGCCGAGCGGTGCAGGGCGCGGGATGTCGTGGCAATTTCATTGCGTGTAATCGCAGCGCCGCAGCCCTGGGGCGTCTATGAGCCCATCAAACGGTCAGAGGGCCAACGGGGCGAGGCGGCGGGAGGTGAAACCGAGCGTGACGGGTGGGGGACAGAGGGGGGGATCAAATAGAGTGGGGGAGGGAGGGGTGAGGAGAGTGGGGCGATGGGGAGAATCGGGGCCGAAACGAAGTGATCAGGATGAAGCGGCATCTAGGGCGGTGATTCAGTTCCGAGTAGATCGTAGCACGGACAGGGAAAGGTGGCTCAGGGAATTCATTAACTGATGTCACTGCAGTCCCTCTGAGGGGCAGATCCTAGTTCGAGTTCCGACGGTGTTAGGATTTTCGACACTTGCTTGCCACCTTGTTCGAATTCCGTCGCTGTCTGGAGGAGAATTCTAGCGGCCGACTGCTCTGATCGGTAGTTTTCCATAGTTTCTTCGATCATCACCAGGCGAATGCTGGACCAGATCCCTGACAAACGGGCCACGGACCGCGTGCGATCTTTTCTATTCTCACGTTTTATACACACGTTCACTAACATGCACTACACTACCACACAAGCCGGGAGACCGGTCGGGAGCTTAGAGCTAGTCTCGCATGGGGCGGTGCCCCGCTGGTGGGAGATACCTGGTTGAACAAAACTCCGCTAGCCGACGGTAGGTCGCCGCCGGATCTCGCCATATAGCGAAGGATGACTATCTCCACCTCCCGAACAAAAACATACACTACACGTACGGGACTAATGACCCTAGTAGTTGACGCGCCAGGAAACACTAATAATTAATCGATCAATCTATCAGAGCAGGAAAAAGCTGCGGGACGGAGCGGGGCCGTGGGATTGAGAGGGAATGAATGGGCCGAAGCACGGCAAGTGGGACGGCGTTCCCAGAGTGGGGTTGAACGGAACGGAGCGGGACCGACAGGAGGTGGAGCGGGACGAAACATAACACAAGTGGACGGAACGGAACGGATTGTGACAGACTAGAACGGATCGAGACGCAACGGGACAGAGCGAGATTGATCGGTGAGGAATGAGAAGAGGGATGGGCAAAGCTGCACGGAGCGGGGCGTGGCTGTTCGCGAGGCGGTGTAGTTGGACGGAGAAGCAGGACTAGCGAAGTGTCACATAGTGAGTTGGATGGGAACGGAGATGAATGGGTCCAGGTGGAGCATGGCGAAAAATTGAAACGGATATTGACGGAGCAGAACAGATCGCGACAAAACGGGTCGGATCTGGATTGATGGTTGGTGAGTGACAAAGAGGGACAAAGCAGGACAGTCCCGGTCGGAGTGGGATACGAAATGGTACGTGATAAAACAATGAAACTTGACGGAGAGAAACGATTGGTGACGGACCAAGGTGGATCGAGTCACAACAGGACGGAGCGAAGGAGAAGAATACAGGTCAGAGCGGCTCGGAGCAAGATGAAACATTTAAACTTGACGGAGCGGAACGATTGGTGACGGACCAAGGCGGATCGACACGAAACGGGACGGAGCGTGGCAGATAGAGGAGGGTGTGTGTGGAGGGGGTACAACGTGGGAGGAGCGAGGCAAATTGGAGGGAGGGGTGTGTAGACGGTGGTGGGGGTGATGGCAAGGTGCCAAGCAGGTAAGTAGGTGGAGCGGGTCAGAGGAACGGAGTGGAGGTGTGGCGCGTGCGGGGCGCGTGCGGGGCGCGTGGGGGGCGCGTGCGGGGCGCGTGCGGGGCGTGTGTGTGGCGGGCGACGCAGCGTGGGAGCCGAGTGGCGCGAGGCGAGGTGTCCTGGCCAAAGGCGACGTTGGGCGCCTCGAGCGAAGGGAGGGCGGGGCGACAGACGGAGAGCAACCAGCAGATGCCAATTAATTACCGCGAGTTTAGCGGAGGGCAGCGGGGCGACCGGGTGGAGCGCGGGGGGTCTGTGTGGCTCCGTGTGGCCGAGACGTCAATGAGACACCTGCGGCGACGAACCCAAACGCGGCGTGCGCACTGCGCGCTGCTTCAAAGATAACAAGACGCGTCAAATGGGGCTGCAGTAGAACCCCGCTAAACCGAACCCCGCAAATCCCAAATTTCGTACAACCCGCACAGAATTCGGGATGGAGGAAAAATAAATAAAGTAAATGAAATGCTTATTTGTTGTGTAAAGAAAGGATTTTTATGATTACAGGAGAACTGAACAACTAATGTTTAAACAAGTGGTCGAAATAAAATTGCTTATTGCACTAGTAACTACGGTATAACCAGCCACATGTTTATGAAGCAGTAGTTTTCACTTACATGAACTTGTAAAAAAAATCTGCTTGATCATGGGATGTGAGATACGATCGTCACACTACGTTACCGTTTTCTCTCGTCGCACGTTTCGTTGCATTGTGTCTGGCAGTCTTATAATGTATTTGTATGTGTACGGTACATTCTTTCGGATAATCCGAACAGGCCTCACCCCTAATTAGTTCGGAATACTGGATACTAAATTACTAATGTAATTTGCTTTTCTAGTTAGCAAAAATGCAATCATACGCTAATAGCGATGCTGCGCGGAGCCGCTGTCACTTTTTAATATTAAGGATTTAAAATAAATTATTAGTGGTAATGTATTATTTACAGTCGGACCTCCATATATTCAATCTGACGATTCCTTCAATAATATCCGATGTATGGAAACTTTGATAAAGAGAAATAATTATGCAATTTTTGCAAATGTCATTAAAAGAATTTTGGAAGAATTGGGTGAAACGAAAAATTCAAACATTCATTAACAGATGTTTTAATAATTCGTACCACACATTTATGAATAGGAACATGAAATAAAAATAGCATTTTCGGTAACATTAACGGATTTTCGTTTCGACATTTCAAACACTCTTTTTAGCTCGTAACAGCAAACTGAAATTGCGCGGAACTGACCAACTAACTTTGTACGGCAAGGCCCTTAGACGAAGGGCGCACACAATTGATCTTCAGGTCACTTTGGCGAACGCGATCCTACGACTGACAAGATCCCACGGTGAGCGCTTGCAGGAGGGAGTTACCTTCATGAAAAAGCTGGGAACTGATAGTACTACAATATAAACGTACTAGTGTATAAATATTTATTCAATTATACAAACCTCCAGAAGGAAGTTATATTGTTATATTTTGTGCAGTACTATACTACATACTCTATACTCCATATTTACGTACGTATACGGGAAACATATTCTAGTCAGAAAATAAGTTGGATATTTAGAAATAATTTTTGATATTTAGACGCGTTTTAAACGAAATTTTCAAGGGTAGAAAAAATATTCGATTTATTGAGAATTTCCGTATCTAGAAGTTTGATATGTGTCCGACTGTACTTAAAAAATAAGTAACGTATGACGTCTTATTACAATACTTTTACTGAACCAGGGCGTTACACCGAATTTGACCACCAATTGAGTACTACAATTAAACTAGAGGCCAGCAGGAGCAAAACTGCCACTGAACAAACCCATAGAATATGGTTTTCTAAAAGGTACCTTGCACACTTTTCAAGCTTAATGAATAAAATGTTCTCGTATAATATTGCAATAAAATACATGTGTTGTCATGTACATTCTTCACGGATTCTAGAGTAGTATTTCCGGGAACACTGTGCTACACTTCTTTATATAACAAGAAAAAATTGTTATCCCAAAACGCAACACGTAAGTAACAAATGTCATGCGGCCTCTTCCTTGAAACCATGCTGTCGCATCACATTAGCAGACGTAAGAAGTGACCATTGAGTATGTCATTCTTCTGTATGCGCAGTGTGAGAATAGGAACAACACAATCATATATTTGTATACTTCAGTGAAATCGAAATTGTTTCAAGAGTTTCTGGAAATGCACCTCTCACATGGCCGGAGGCTACGTAGTGTTTTTAATTTCCGCGCGCATCGGAAATGAGTAATGTACACTATGTTTTTCTGTTTTTCTTAAATTCCTGGCTATCTAACGAAACCTTTGAATCTTCTAACAAGGCTCGTGTGCTGGATAATTTCTTCGAAATTTAATTAATTTCTTCGCGCACTGGAAATTAGTAAAAATCTTACGAAACAAATACAGAACACCTTTTATCTACTTTGTCAAAATTACAATGTACTTTACTTCATTTTGCGATCAAATTTATCTGTTCATTCTGCGCAAATGTGACCGACTGATGTTGATTGTAGTTGTAGATGTCCACTATTACAAATTTCATGTTCTTCTCTTACTGCGGAATCATCCTAGTTTCGAAATGCTTGACTCTAATCAAAGTTGAAATACTCTGATATAGCACATAAACTCTTTCCAAATCTAATTTGAAAGAAAATTTATTTAAGAAATTTATTTCTATTGGTTCATTAAACAGATCTCAAAACTCTGCTCACCATATAATATGACAATTTACTACATATTTCACGCTTCTTGTTTGCCCTGCTACAGTTTTATGAAAATAAATAGAAACTTTTAGTTTTTTTGCAACAAACAAAATAATTTGAGGCACTAGATGTTTTACATTCCGAATAGTTGTGTTGATTCGTCACGCGCGGTTTGGTTGGTTCGATTTATGATCGTATCAAAGAGAACAATCCTTTGGTTGAAAAAAGTAAAAAAGAAGTAAATTAATCCTCTTAGGTAATATTTTAGTCTGAATATTACATGAAAGCTTTCGACAGTTATTTGTAATTCTGACTAAGGAAAATTATTCTTCCAAAATGTAAGATAGTGATAGAATAGGCAGGTCAGAATTTACTTCTTCTGAGTCTCAATAGGATCCGAACTTTTGACACCAATTATCAGCAGAACAGTACGAACAAAAATCTATTGTAAAATATAGCGTTATTATTTTAAATATTGTTTGTAGGAAATATGATTTGAATAAAAGCTTAATAAACTTTGTTTGGAATAAAAGTTTAGTGGATGTTACCAGGTGACAGGGCAGGAAATGAATCAAACCGAAGCAAATGCAAGGTACAATATATTCATTGGATCTCGTACATTGTTTAATGGATTGTTGAATCTAAATTCCATACTTCCGCATTCTATTTTGATCAAAAGCATGCATGAAACATCAAAGAGGATGGTTATACATCAATGTTTATATAATGCTATAAATATTTATATTCCAAACCAATGTAGGCAAACGTTTATAGAAGTATATTGCTTATTAATTCCCTTGCGTCATGTAAATACATTATACGAACACGTTTGTGTTTTATTAAGAGATCACCCACAGTGCACAAAATTGAAGTCAGTGGCTCATGTTAGACTGAAATAATCTCAAGTAATCATCAATGTTAATTTTATTTTAATATACTTGCAAATAATGATAATTTTTATTTTTTAAAATAAATAAAGATAATCATTATTTAAAATTAAAAAAGGTGAGTTTCATGACACGTGCATAAGAATTTATATTTTCCCTCTTTATCGTTAATTTTATATTTTCAAGAAGCCGCAACTAATTGATAAGGAAATGGGTGCCCCAAATCCGTTCACTGTTCGGTGGAAGGCCGCAGGGCAGAGGGGCGGGCGTCTGAACGCGGGCGCAGCGGCGGCGGGGGCGGCGGGGTGAAACAACGCGTCGATGTGGCGTCTATCGAAAATCCATCACTGGCCCTGGCACAGAATTCAAGTTATGCGACCGCGTAACGGAGTCGGCGAGAGAGCTGCAGCGGCGGAGGAACCGAGACACAGGTGGAGGGCGAGGGCGAGGGCGAGGGCGAGGGCGAGGCAGGCCCCACTCGGTGTTGAGCCAACGGCAGGGGAGGACACTCAGTGCGGAAAGGAAAATGATAAACTTCATCATTATTATTATTATTATTATTATTATTATTATTATTATTATTATTATTATTATTACTATTATTATTATTATTATTATTATTATTATTATTTACAATTATAACCGGCCGGTATGTCAAACATTCACAGGAATAATGGCCAGGTGTGCGGTTGCTTTATTGAAGATTCAGGTGGCTTCTAAAAATGATTATCGGCTGCATCCCTTGATTAATACAAGTTTATTAGCGTTGAATATTAATTGGGGGAGGATAGGATGAAGTTATTACTATCATTACTATTATTACAATTATTATTATTATTATTATTATTATTATTATTATTATTATTATTATTATTATTATTAATATTCAGTGATGATAAACTGCAATGATGAACCACGGACATCCCTGCGATCTGTATGCCTGGTTCAAAGATCGAACATGGAAGTCGCGATTGCAAATCCAGCGCGCTTCGCACTGATCCAATTTGCTCGGTACTAGTAATAATAATAATAATAATAATAATAATAATAATAATAATAATAATAAAATTAAAAGTGATAATGATAATGATAATGATACAATACATTAAATGAATTGATTAGTGATTCCAGGCGCGTCAAAGGTCATTTGTCCCATAAGTGTAGTGCTTGTTTATTCTTAAGCAGATTGCGGGGACCTTCCCTCGCTGGAAGGGGAGATCCTGCGCCGACATTCCCGTCGGGTAGCCGTGCTTTCCACCACCAGGTATCTTCCCCCAACCACCCCATCCGGGACGAGCTCTATTTTCCCGATCGATCTCTCAGTACGTGTGGTAGTCGGCCAACGTTGTGCAGATTGGATTAATGTTAAATTACCAACCATTCCGGCCTTAATCATCAAGTACTAATGATTCGATGTCATTTTCACCTGCAGAGTTACTCTACTTACGTGTTACATCTAACCCGAAGTTGAAAACAATACCAACCAATCGACTGTTATATTCAACAAAATGTTAAGAATTTTTGAAACTGGTGGCAACGTGGACATGTGGTTGTGTTGTAGAAATAAGCAAAACGGAAAATAGGATATTCTAATATTAAGGTATGTACTGTGGCGTCGTGGTAGCGAAATGAAGACACATACACGAGCTCTATTTACAAATCTGTTTATTGACAAGATTTTCCGACACGTATAGCTCTGGGGTTACGCGTACCTCGCTTTTCTTCCTCTTCCTTGTCCTATTTCACCCGTTACTTACACACACTTACATTCTCGACACTACCACATAATGTCGGAGACAAATCGGGAGCTCAGAGATTGTCCCGGCTGGAGCGGTGCCCCGCTTGTGGGAAATATCCGGCTGAGAAAATCCCGCAAACCTATGTGTGGGTTACTTACGACAACGAAACTCGTCATCCAGCGTGGAAAGATCAACGCCTCCTCCCGAGTAAAAACCACATACGGGAATAATGACCATAGCAGTTAACGCGCCATGGAACTCGGAAGAAACACTCAATCAATAAATTCTCACAAACACTGCGCGAACCTGGCTATCGTCTCAAGCCCCGCCCCGCCCCCGCCCCGCGCCACCCCGTCCCGTTCGCGTGTCAGCGCGGCGAGGAAATAAGTGGGTTTCGCCCGCAAACACCTTTCCCGATCCCGCGGGATCGAAGCTTCGGTGGCGGGCGGCGGGCGGCGCGAGGGCGCGCGCGGAAAAACAAGATCTCGCGCCACCTGCGCGCGCCCGCCGCCGCTCGCCCGGCCGCTGTTTATTTACGTTCCATTTCCACCGGGCGACTGCTTGCGAACGGGCGAAATATCAACATTTACATATTCTTTTCATGCCGTACAGGGTGATTCAGAACTGCCTTCCTGTAGCGGCGCTCCCCGACCCTTGCAGCCGACGACACGCTCCCTTCTTTCCTGCCCGACTGGGGCACCTCGCCGGACCGAAACGCGGCGCCGACCCTTGCACCCCACCCCAAGCTCTCGGGTGACGCACCGTGACGACATGCGGCTCTTGATCCGACCGGCGTGCCCATATACACTTCACCTAGGGCAGTCACCAGCTACGCCTAGCGGCGTTCGATTCCTATAAAAGAATCAATTCTGAAATCGATCCCAGAATCGGAAAGTTGGAGTCGATTCTAGAATCGAAAGAAAGAATCGATTTCCTAAGGAATGAGATCACAGTTCAAAAAGAGGTACCGATACCGGCATCGAGCTCTTACTATTTAATAAAACAACCAAGTGTTAATGAATTAAATGTATATAACAATAATAATTCACTACGTAATTACTATTAAAAGAATATTGATGAAATAACACAATTGATATAAAGTAATAGAATGTATCAATGGAACAATATACTAATAGAACATAAATGGAAAATATAATATATTGTAACATTAACAATAGTATGAACTAATCAACGTAATTGTAACTGAATCAAAGAAACAACTTCTCACAACGTGATCCAGACATGATTGTTTTTTAAAATTGAGATGCTAAATGTAATTTGAACAAAGAGGTTTTGTGTGAACGAAACAGTAGGTGGAGGCCTGGTGAGAGGTAGAATTCAAACACGAAATGAATTTCTACAAAATTAATAATAAAGACAAGCGACAAAAAACCCGAACAAATACAAAAGCACAATAATATGTATTTTTTTAAAAAAAAGTCTAAGGTTTTTATTTGATTTGATTCCGGCCTTTTTGAATTGATTTCATCAAAAATCGGAAGCAAAGGAATCGAATACTAATTCCACAGGAATCGAAAGAAAAGAATCGATTCCGAAACCCAATCGGTAGAATCGGAAGGTTCCTAGCTATGCCGTTGAATAGCGAGCTTCCGAGTGACTAACCCCGCTCCCCGCTCGATGACTAAGCGTTTAGGACTGAGGCACTGGAACTGTCACGTGGTTCTCTGTGGCCCGCACGGTGCGTGTCATTCAAGTGAATAGGCCCAGTGGTCTCTTAACGGCGCCCAGACGCTTTTGACCGACGTAACGCCAACCTGACGCGTGGATCCTGGGCTGCCGCCGCTGAGCCGTGCTGCCAACTGGCGCTCACACTACCAACTCTTGAGCAACTTGTACGCGACCTTTCAACATGTATTAAACATATATTAATACGTAAATATATTATATTAATACGTACGTAAGTGACTATTAATGAATAGACAACTAACTAGATGTCGGTCTTGATAATGGTATGCCCTCCCACGCCTTCCTTATGTCGACAGTGTCAAGACATTGCCACCTGTGAGACCTAAGGCGATAGCTCAGCGGCACCACCGTTGCCTCCGCAGCATCTTTGACCTGAAGAGTCTGACGATGGCGAGTTTTCAACATTTTCCTTTGTCGAGTTCAGATTTTATTTGGTGGGGAAGTCTGTCGGTCGGTAGTGTTTCGTGTTTTTTTTTTTTGTTGTGAGTGCTAGGTGAAAGCCGAAGCAGGACCTTAAGAAACCGGGCACAAACCGCGCGCAATCTTTCCTTCCTCAGTCTTGTCTCGTGCTTTCCTCATACCTAAGCACATGCTCGTACTGCAAACGACAAAAGACAGTCGGAGCTTAAAGCTTGGCTGAGGCGGTGTCCCCGTAAGGATCTGTGGGGGGGGGGGGTAAGCGGAAAGCCGACATGAAGGTCGACGCCAAATGTCACTTTACTACGGAGGACCAACTCCCGAGATGAAACATACTGTTCTTGCGGAAATTATGACTTCACTTTCTGGCTCGCCCGGAATATATCTCTGACTCACTTGTAAACGTAGCTCAGAATTGCCTTCAGTCCTCTGAGAGTCAGTTGCGTTATGGTACTGTTACGTCGTGATTTAAATCATTTAGCGCAGGGATGCCAAACTTTAAAATGGTTGCGGGCCATATTTCCTTTACTCGGGACACGCACACCTGTCCCCGTTATGTTGATATCGGCAATTTGGCCGGCTGCTCTGAAATGTTGGGGACGGGGATGGAACTATGCGTGATATTAAGCCGCACTATGTATGACGCAGTGAAACACATTGGGGTTGAATTTCAGAATTTACTAGATAAAATCCTTAAATACAAACATAATATATTTTTACGTTAAGGGATGTTTGCCCCAACAGGGCGTGTGCACTAGGTACACAATGCTTACGCCCGACAGGAATGCAAGGGATTTTCACATTTGAGTAATCACTTTTTGCGGGCCTCGGTAAACGACATCGCGGGCGGCATGCGGCCCGCGGACCCCCACTTGGACAACCCTGATCTAGCGCACGGCTGCTCAAGCAGACGAATCGAGATGGCGAGGCCGCCTTATCTCACGAGAGATCGACACCGGAGCTCGAGCGTTGCGCGATTTGCAATAACCTCGGTCACAGCTAGCCTCAATGCCCTTGCGGCGTATACTCTTTCCGTGGATATTTTCAACTAAAAAACATTAATTTACAGTATGACACTGAATTGAGGGTCAAATTTCAAACAGAACACTTTATATAAGAACTTTCTTCCCAAACTTTTTCAGAAATTGCTTGGGCTAGCTGCTGGAATGTTAAGCACACCTATATTTGGAACAATGTTCAACTGAGACAAGTTTTCTTCTTCTTTAAAAGTTTTTAAATATCGCAGGAGAAGTACCATAATATATCATAATTTGAAAAGCATTTGACAGCTCAGTTGCTCCGGGTCATGTGTTGCAAACTGTAACACGAAACAAAGCAATTAAAAAATATAAGAAAAAAATGACGCGCAATTTGCATTCTTTTTCATTGTATTTTCCATTATAATCAATATTTCCATAGTCAGTTTATCCTTATTTGCTATTGACTCCTCAATGTATTGTTCTGCAGCACTAGGTGAACGCCATCATCCGTGACGCTTGAGAGAAGATATTTCTTCTCCGTGATCAACCAGCATTCTGGCAGAAGTTTTACGAAAGGAGTGCCCTGAGTACTTATCCGCATTGGGTTTTTTTTAAGAAATTTTGCAGTGTATTTGTGGATTCTGATAAAAGTATTTATTCGTATAGGATTACAGATGCATTTTCCGTTCGCGTAAAATAAAAAAAGCTTCATGTGTTCAACATGTCTGGGTTGTAAGGCAACGTGCTTTTTGTGCAGTTCAACGTAATTGATGCAACCTCCATCAGGAACAATCCTGAATATTCTGGGATGGTATATTTTACTGTCTTTTATTTTAACTATCAAAACTGATCCTTTTTTTGACTCAGTGCACCTATTGTATATTTCTACACGTCTGCGAGCCCCAAACAGGCCAAATACAGTGAATACCTGACAATCGTACAAAAGTTGTGTAAATTATAATCGTACATTTTAACCAATAACAAGGTATTTCTGGTAAAATTACTCTTCGTACCCTCATTGAAAGCTGTGTCTCATCACATGCCTCCGTCAGAAATTTGTTCAGTTGATCTTTGAGAAAGGTCATTGATTTTTCAGAATGATATCCCACATTTGCTTGTTTCATAAATGACGAATCCTTATTGAAAGTGGCAATATCAATTACTTTCTTAATATTTAACATAGATTTTAGTTTAGAGTGCATACACCATAAGGCTGACGATTTGTATGTGGCAGACTATTTCAAAATAAAAAAATGTTATTTCGAAAGAATATGCATTTCATTGTAATTAGTAAGTAAAATATTCCTTTACGAAATGAAAAAAATACCATTTCAGAGAAATAATCCAAAACTGATGTTCTCAAATCACATTCGTATTTTTCTCTTCCATCCAAGTTACAAATTTATCGTATTATTTTTCATTATTTTCAGATGATTTTTAGGTATTAGCGATAATTCTGCTTTAGCAACTTCATTATTGCCTCTAGTAATTCCTCTAGCAAATCCATTTCATAACTAACAATAAATACCCCGGCCAACGAATATTACAATTGGTATTGGTCTATATTGTGTCAGTAACATACCATTCTACTTCCAGCTTCAGTGATTATTTTACCATTGTTATAATTTTATAATGCTGTTCTACAAAAAATATCTTATGCAATTTGTTAATAATGTATGTTTTTGCACTCGTAAGAAAAGCCGCATTCACTCCTTTGTTCACACGGATATTCTTATTCGTGCAAAAATAACAACATTATCAACTATTGGCATATTATACTATTTTTACTTTACATATTTATAATTATAATCTAGGTTAAAGATTCTCTCCGTGAAAAAGGAACATAGTTCTAGTTTTTCCACTTTCCCTACATTGCCCCAGGTACATCATTATGTGTTCCCAGGTACATAGTGCGATGTGTCTAGGGACACATTGAACAAATTTTCTCAAAAAGAACCTTGTAGAATTTTCTTAAAAATATTATTACACATAAATATGCTGAGATGTGTAGCATTCTAAAAAGATGTTCATAAACAATATCACATTCAAAACAAGAGATAAAAAAATTAAAACATGGAAAGTGTCCCTAGTTTCGACAGTTTTCCCTACTTCTTGAGACGCATAGTTTTTAAAAATTGTCATATGTTATTCTTCAGAATACTGGAAATATTCAGCGGCATGATTAGCAATGTAATGTCGCTGCAACTTCTATTTTTTCACATGATTGAGCATTTTTTACGAACTAAACAATTGGAATAGCTGCTGTAATCTGCAAAAACAATACTGTTCTTCCCACGCTGAATTGAAAACTGTTGCCTCATTGAGAAAAAGCGTTCGTGATAAAATTGTGAATGTGTGATTGCAATAAGTAAATGTTTCAATAAACGTTACAAAAATATTGAGCTGTCGTAATGTCCACTCCCAGAGCAGTGAGATAATTTCAGTCCGGCTGCTTGAAAAAGCTCAATTTTTTTCAATTATGCTTTACCCCCGATAACTTTAAGAACTCCAAAAATGTCGTGGATCTTATTTTCATTGAAATTCCTTATTTTTCGAAAATTGCAAAACTTCAAAATTTTTCGGTGTCTTCCTGAAACTACAAAATTTAAAGTAGAGATGCTTTTGTTAAGTAAATCAACTGATCAATCATATATTTTGAAATAAAGTCATATGGGTTTTTCGAAAACGTGAGTAGTCTTATAGTATTTTTGCGTTAAATAAGACATTTTTTAGACTATATTTTTTTAAAGAGCTATAATTTTTTTCTTTACACTTTTTATACAGATATAATAAAGGAAGATTAAAATGATGCAGTTTTCATTTCCGTTGCACTCTTTGAATCTTCCACAATTGCCCCACTACTTTTGTTTGATTTTGGCAGCCGTGATAAATTATATAATGTGATGCTTTAATATTTAGAAAGTTTCAAAGCTTTTGGCATCATTGACCATAACATTTTGCTCTCAAAATTATCTTCATGAGGAATTCCTGCTATTGACCGAGATTGGATATCGTCGTATCCGTAAAGATTATAAATACCGTACCGGCGGGAAAAACATAATTTATTCATCTTATCAAGTCTTTCCAATTGAGTTTGGGAACCCGTTGAGTTCGATCTTAGTCTGTTTCATCTCTCTTTCATATGTAAACAATATGCCATCGGCCATTAGAAAGGGAAGAATATTTATGTTTACCGACACGAATGATTACTGCAAAAGAGAAACAAAAAATAGTTATATTTCAGAAGTTTTAATTTGATATTACGAATTAGTTAACGATGGGAAATGACTCAGTTTATTTTTCCATTTTAAATAGTCAGCATTCATACTGCTTCTTGTAAATATTTAACGAATGTTCATTCCCGCCTGAGATAAGACATGATATTCTAGGAAAACACATGGCATAGCACCCAGACGTTTATATTACAGAAAAGAATTGTACAAATAATTAGCAAATACCACCCATGTGATTCTGGTAAACCTTTTTAAGGGAATGCAATCCACGTTTTTCCTGAAAGCCTATCTTCATTGAGCATGGAATCTCACCGTTACATTGCCTAGTTGTTGATTGATATGTCGTTTTTTGTAAAAACTGACTCACAGGAGGGAACACGCTCATTTTGTAGCTAGTTGTAACAGGAGTAGAGCAAGGATTTTGTGTTGCTATTTTGTAAGCAGTAATAGTAATCAAATACATAGTTTGTTTACCGAAGCTTATAAAATTTGTATAAATCGATAAAGAAAATGCTTAGTTTTCAAATGTGGCTAACCTTGCTTTGTTGAAACTATTATTCATTATTTGTGGTTAAAGGAGGGGAAGAGATTCCTGTGAGCTCAAGGAAACGTGCGCACATGGTACGTTTTATTCGTACTTCACACAAGTTTTTACTGTTCATTGAAAAAATAAATCATACCAAATAATTTGTAATGAAATGTGTTCTCATAACACTAAGAAATCAGTAGTATAGTTTCAAAAGCCTTATTAACTATAAATGGTGATTATCGACGTAATATTCCTTTTAGAAACTTTATAAAACATAATAATAAATCTCTTTAATTTTATGAACCGATATACTTTTTACAGAAATAATTAATTGCAAGCATGTAAACTATTTATATTTAAAAAATCAAATACCTGAGGTTTATAAACACTTCAATGTGACTTTCCGTGATAAAAGGCTGCCTGGAGATTGCTTCGGGTCTATCGGCTTTGTTTTCCTACAGGCGAGTTGCATGAAATGTTTCTAGACAACCTTGCGTTAAAGCAGGGCTGTCCAACTGGCGGTCCGGGAGTAGACTTGCTGCCCACGGTGCCTTTTATTGTGGCCTGCGAAAGGTTATTAGTAAAAGTGAAAGTCGCTTTCCTCCATGTCGATCGAGAACTTCGTGCGCCTAACGCAGACACCATGTCTAGGTCAACACCCCCTTTCATGAAAAAAATTGGTTAAGTTTAGATTTGAGGATTTTTATAGTAAATACGTCAATTCAAAACCATCGCAATGCGTTGTAAATTTGTTAATTTCCCATCCCATAATAGATTTCAAAATCATCCCAATGTGCGCATGGTAATACCTGATTTTACGCATGGTTCCTTCACCCAACCACCCCCGTTTCAGAGCACCGAGGCAAATTGCCGGGATCAGCAATACGGGAAAGTCAGGCGTTGATGACCCGAGTAATGAAAATATGACCATATTAAATGTTATAGTTGTGGCCCTTGGGGCCTAGCTAGTTGGACACCTCTGCGTTAGAGGAAGCATCTGCCTCAGCCTCTGCCTTAGCATCTGCCTTACCCTCTGCCTTGGCATCTTAAGACAGCGGCAGCGACGCGAAGGACAACTGCTGCCGTCAGTTGGCTATCTCGCCCGGGGTTTAATTACTCTAATAATTGCATTCTGTTCCGCGGCACATTTTTTATGCGTGGTCCCGTCTTCTCCCAGGCCACGGAAGCCTCCGTTCATTTGTTGTTGGAAGCTATTCTCATTTTCTTTTCGAGGCTTCTTTTTTTTTGTTGGAACCACCGCCTTTGGAAGGAGAATAAAATGCAGGCGTTTTTTGTAACAAAAGAAGGGGGTAAAAAGAGGAGTGAAATTAAAGCAAAGAAAAATAAACGTCGTAGTTCATATTTCTTTATTTGGGGTTTGAAAATTGGTGCGAACATCCACATTATTGTGTGGGGTTTTACTGCTGTGTCAGTAAACCTGATGAGGGGAGGAGAACGGGATATCGTAAGATGCTGTGCTTAATTCCCGAGATAACTGTATTTTATGCGGAGCATATTTTCTCGACTCGCCGACTTTGTTTTAAACATCATTAAACTCGTGTTTTTATTATTCGTATTTGATGGTGTGTTAGTCTTCTTGAATGTTGAAGTTACTGATTCAGAAATATTTCCTGCTGTTTTAATTCCTAAGGAAATCTAACCTTTTTTCTCTGTATTTACAATAGTTCATGTTCTTCAATACAAATATCAATGGGTTCAGCGATACATTTGGGAAAGTCGTGTATTTATTACAATATTTATTTTATTTCTAAATCACTTGAAATCTAATCTTTCTACTTGCACATTTTTTATGTATGCGGATATGATGATATACTCTGAAGTTAAATCAGTTGATGACTGCTTGAAACTTCAAGAGAATTAAGATTTATTGATTTGATGGTGTAGAAAAAATAAACTAAATTTAAATATATAGAAATGTAAATCTATGACTTTTCTAGAATGAGAAGTTTGATAAAATTTACATGTTCAATCAATAGGCAATATCTTGAAATGGTTTCATTGATAAAAGATCTTGGAGTCCTCTTTGACCCTAAACTAAAATTCTCATTCTATATTGATAGAGTTATCTAGAAAGATAATCGCTTATTTGGACTTAAGTGAATGACATTTTTTTTTCAAATATAGGAAAATCGGAAAGTATACAACAAATTTTTAAAGTTGTGGCTTGGAAAGTACGACTGCGTCACCACGAATCACGAACGTCACCACGAACATTAGTACAGTTCAGTGGGCTCATTTCTGAACATTAGCTCATTCAAGTCCTGCAGGATATATTTTGAAGTAAAATTTATTATATTATTTATTAGAGACTGCAGTTGCGTATATATACCTGAATGCAAAAATACAATGGAAAGTTCTAACGATAAATCTTCGAATTAAGGACGAAATTTATTTTCCAATACCTTTTGCAAAAAGAAACCAATTATATATATATATATATATATATATATATATATATATATATATATATATATAAACATATTATTTGTATTATGTGCTCAGTCTGTTTCCTAACTACGTATTAGTTGGGTGATTGCCTATCTTTGTAATAGTAATAATAATTAATAATAATATTCATAATAATAATAGTTAAATCATTTATAATGTTGATTTTTACTTTCCTTGTTTTCAACAATGATTTTTTGTTTTAGAGATTGTTTAATAGTAACGTTTTGACGTACTTACTACTGCTTTTTACAAGAAGCAAAATATTGCGATGTTCATAAAACAATAGAGAATAATTCTATTGTAGATGTAATTGTAAGTTCTGCGATGTTGCTTCCATGAAGGAAGCGTTTTATGGGCCAAAAATTATCAAAATCAATCCGCTACCCTCATATTTAATAATCTAGTAATTGTTATACTCAAATGTCGAGCATGTATTCATGTATTATAGGTCGTCGTTTAATAGATAATTCCACCTTGCGATTTCCATTGACAAACGATAACTTCCATGCATCAAATTTGGTGCGCAGAGGTCGCTATAAGCTCTGACATGGTAAATACAGAATAGCAGTGAAGCATATGGCTGAGCACATTGAAATGAACATGTCAAATCATGGTTAGCACACTGAGTTTACATACCTTGTCTAATTATTTAAATTTGCAGTTCTCTCTCAAAACATTATGCAAACATCTTGTATTATTATATTCTATCACCTTTATTATTAGATTGAGTTTTAAATGGTTGTCACAATATAATTCTATTTACTTGTTGTTCAGTCCCCTATTTTAAATCATAGATAACCACAATGATAAGTGCAAAATTGTCTTCACATAATACTTTTATTCACTACGACGTTTCGGAGACTGTTTTGTCTCCCAAATCAGGTACAACTGAAAATTTAATTACAAAATTTTGCATGAAGCCAAAATGATTTACACAAAATTACAAAATTAACAAATAAATGTATACTGTAGCCAATTCAAAGAAAGCTAACCTGTTACAACAGAAAACCAAAACTAATATATACAATGTTACCTGTGCTCTGACCTACTGTCACTCTCTGTATCGGACAATGCTCGTCGCTTTGAGGTGCGCATTGCCTTTGTCACTCACCTGCGTGTGGAAGCACCGCTATCCTGAATGCAGGCTGGGCCACACACCTCGTTATAGGTCGTTTGAGTCAGAGTACCCTTTGACGATCCTGCGCGGCAGGAAGCAACTATATAGAAGTTGGTTGCGCTCGGAGTTATAATGACTGTCTCCGACAGAAGGCTTCCGGGACTAGACGTAGGTATATCCGGAAGCTACGCATCTGAGAGATAATGATGATCTGCTTCGTTTTCAGATGAATCAGATGGGTTCCAGTAGCCCAGCTAATTTGGCTGAAGTGATAATTGTATATGAGCCAGGAATGGGTTAAACTCTGGAGGTAATTATTCAGTCTGTTGTCAAGCGAATGAAACAAGAATCAGACCGCAATGTGAACTAAAGTTGGTCGCGAGGACATGAAAACTATCCCACTAACTCTGAGCAATCTGCTGTACCGTGTGGAACTCATAACATCGTTAAATGTAGATCTTCTTGAGACGGCATTAGTTTCATACCAGAACAGAATGGTGCAGTAAATTAGTTACCAAAAGTTTCAATTAGTTTTGCATTCATATGTATTCATTATTTCTAGAACCATGGAAAGGCGGGGTCACTGAATTTTTAGTCTGAAATTCTCGGATTTCAAACATGCGGAGAACCGTGGGTTTTCAGAGAACAGAATTCTCAGTGTGTTATGGCACATTTGTGTTGTGTACGAATGAAAGAACGCTGGCTAAATAACTGACAAAGTTGAGTTTCCTACAATTCTTGACCTAATCTGTTTCAGTATAGAGAGTTTACTTATCAACTAAATCGAGATTATTTTTTATTTCATTTTTAACAATGAAATGTAACGTATTAGTTAAAATCTCATCTCGATAATTCTAAAATGCACCTGTAATGTGTTTCAGCTTCTGGGTCAAACACTCCATCTTTATTAAGCTTTTTGTACAATTTCTTGTGATCCATTACGAAAAGACTGGGACGAACCGTTATTTTGCTTCTGGACACGAATATAGCTTCGATACGCACATATTTAGTAGATCTTTCCTTTTACTAACCGTGGTATAAAGGAAGGAATAAATCCCAGTGCGTGGGCTTGTATTTTGTTATCAGTTCTATAAAAACAAAACTGGAATTCGCTTATCGTAGTAAATAATTTGTCTATAATCTGGGAGTGAAAATGTCTAGTTTTCAAATTTTGCTAATGTCGCTTTTTTTGGTATTATTTTTATTATTTGAGTACTTATAGTTAAAAAGTGGGGAACATATTCTGCGACATAAAAGCTCTTGCGCGTCTTATTCTTGTTCCTCATACATTACAAACCGCTTCTACTATTTTTGACAGAAATAAATGAAAAGCAAAGCAAAAATTAAATCGAACCGCAAATCAAATCGAATTCGCAGAGCTAGGGAATGAAGGAAGTAATGGATAAATATATTATTGGCAGTATTTACTGTTATATACTAAAATCACACTAAGAGTCCAATATTCAGAACAAGTTATTTACAATCTAAAGCCAAAGAATAATCCTTATTCGCACCAATAGCCACAAGATGCAAAATACAACCCAGTCCGTTGTACAATTTCGTGATTCCGAGTCCAGAGAACGTCCAGTAACAAGCGCATATAAAAATCAGAGAATTTTCTACAACTGAACTTGTGTAGTTTCTGATTACGATTGTGTTGTTTCTGAATACTAACTAGTGTCATTTCTGGTTGCGGGGCCGCGCCTTCCACGGCTGCGGTGCGGTGGCCCACTCTGCGAAGGAGGGATGGTTGCTCCGACTTCCTCTCCTGCTGGGGGAGGAGGTAGGGGATCTTCTCCATAGTCCGGTCGCTCGAGGGGTGGCGACGGGGATGCTTTAACTTCTCTCTGGCGGCGGTACGGGCCTCTCTCTGGCCCTTAGCGCCGCCGGTGGGCCTTCAGTTACGTCGAACCCTGCAAGAGAACGAGGAATGCTTATTCCTGGTAAGGTGGCGCGCCAGAGGAAGAAGGAAGCGGGATGTGAGGGGGCGAATGCGAGATGGGTGAGCAATGGGAGCAGGATGAGAGTGGAGTGCAATCGCCAAGGGGCAGCGTGGGAGGGATATAGGAGGTGCGTGAAAGAGGAGGGGCACCGGATAAAGGGTTAAAGACAAGGGTGGAGGGTTTGATTGATTGGTTGCTGGTTATTCCGGGTGCGTCAACTGCTAGGGTCATTATGACCGTAAGTGTGATGAAAGTTTTTATCACGAGAGGTGATGGTGATTGATCCCCCTCTTGATGGAGAGATCCCACGGCCACGTGCACGCTGGCTAGTTTTTTTCCCCAACCAGGAATTTCCCAATAGTCAACTTCGATGGCCGAAGTGTCTAGAGCGTGTGCCGTCATAGCGCCTTGATCTGAAAGGGCACGCGTTCGAGGCCCACCGTGGGAATGGTTGTTTGTCCCTTGTCTTTCATGTATGTGTGTGATCGTGGAAGGTCTTGTGTGTCTGCTGACCACACCGACGAGCCCGCAAGTGTGCAAAGGTTAATATGAGACACCATAAGGTACATATAGGGTACCCGGCGCAGATAGCGATCCCGTTATTTTCTTTCCTGAGCTTCTTCCAGCTTTCAGGGGATTCCGATTTCGACTATCTCCCAACTATCAACCAATCGCTGCCTCCCTGTAAGTGTACTGCATGTAAATGTGTGTAAGGGGTGAGTATAGAACAAGAAAGGGGAAAGAACAATCGCGCGTGGTTCGTGGCCCGTTTGTTATGGTACTGCTCCGGCATTTGCCTAGTGTTGATCGCAGAAAAAAGAAGGGTGGAAGGCGGGATGGAGGCGGATTCGGGGAAGTCATGTGGATTCGAAGAGTAGAGAAGGGGCGGGGCCAGGGGCGGAAGCAGGGCGGAGTGCACGGGACGCCGGGAAGGCCTCGAGGCTTGGAGGCAGGCTGCTGCTTTATCGGCAGCTTTTCATGGGCCCCAACTTAATCTATTTATCTTGTTGGGCAACGCGGGTCCGAGATGCGATTTGTCGGGCGCTGATGGTGATTGATTATGCCCTCGCCGCCGCGCCTTCTTCTGTTTCGCCCCTCCGCTTCCGTGTTTCCCTGCGCCTCGGCGTTCGGATGCTCCACACGTACGAATTAATGGCTCCGTCTGAGAGGTTTTTGAGTGCGCACTACGCGTCGCCTGGGCTTGAGGAATAGGAAAACAGATATAATGGCAGATATGAATAAAAATGAGGAGTAAGTACTCCAGAGCAATTTCTCACGAGTACACATACGAACTACTTTTTCTCATAGCAATTGCTTCTTTTCACATGAATAGAACATTTCGTGAAAAATAGAGCATTTACTTCTCTCTCTGAGTAATTGCTCACGACCTGATCTGTTGCGATTGGTCGATTTTCTTGTGTTGTTTGTGTACATTACCGCATAATGCGTGCTTGTTCCTGACGGTGTCGACCGCTTTAGGTTAAGTGGTACAGTTGACGTGCATTGTTGGTGAAATCGTAGGAATGCTTCCATCGTTCATTCACGCACTGCCTAAAACTTCACAATCAGCTCACAACAGTTGTGTGCAACATCTCTTCTATCCATTCAATACGATTTTGGTCATCTACAGGCATTGCTCTGAAACTTGCAAGAAAATGTTTTAGAGAGAGATTGAGAGAGATTGGGAGATAGAGAGAGACAGAGATAGAGAGAGATTGAGAGAGATTGGGAAAGATTGGGAGAGATTGGGAGAGATTGAGAGAGATTGAGAGAGATTTTATATATATATATATATATATATATATATATACAGAGAGAGAAACACTTTCAACATAATCATTTAATAAAATAAATTGTGAATTGATACAACTACGTCGCCTGGAAGAGAATACAAAATGCTGGATTGAACAGTATTATGTCACCTGAAAGAGAAGTGAAATTGCATTGGCCTCCTGAACAGAATACTGAAGCAGAAGAGTGTGGCCAACTGCGTAGCACTGGATGCACAGAGAAGTTCCCTAATTACCGCGGAAACCTGGAAAAATTACCACGGACCTCTTGTCTGGAGGAGTTAGAAGTCGTAACGGTGGTGCACTACTGGAGACACTCGATGACACTATCATTGTGCAGCATCGCGCAAGCCACATGTGTAAAGTTCATAGTAAACATCAGCCACGCTCAATTATTCATCAGTAGGATATGTTGAGAAATTTGACTAAAACTGTATAATGTTAACACGTATTCTGTTCGATAGTTTAATTGCACGTGAGAGCAACGATAGAAAGAAGGTGGATGCGGCTGCTACCATGGATACGAACATCTAAGGGAACTTAATAAAATTGCACAAGTGCGTATATAGAATTACGATGCGAGCAGTGCATGTATACGTCAAGAAGATGCATTGCAAACTCGAAATTGTACACTCGTGCGTACAATAATACCGACAGACAGATGGACGGGCAGATGGACAAAGAGACGGACGGACGGACAGAAAGACGGACTGATGGTCGAGCGGACACACGGTCGGACAGACTTTCCAATTGACAACCAATCTTTCAGTTTGAAGGTATGCAGCGTATTAGAGGAAGTTATTTATTACATGTAGAAACCATATTTATGCAATTTTTCGGCATCAGAAACTAAAAATACAAGTTTTTGGTTCACTTTATTTAATTACGTAAATAAGTAATACAGAAGAATTTCAAGTGATGATAATTGAATGAATTGCTCTTTGAACCAATGTTACATGATCAACAATGCTTCTTTTATTTCTGCTTTTTGTTTTAGTTTTTGTTTATATTTCCATTTCAAATTAGAAGTTTAATTCTTTCTGTTTCTCCACATTACAGCCGTGGTTTTAGAAATTATGAGATGAAAATGTGAATATAATTCTTTCACGTATCTATGTACGTTTGTTCCGACGGAAATTATTTCTCAGATAAGGAACAGTAAGAAAGAGGAGTTTCTAGGAAACTAAAACCGGGGATGTACGATAATATCTTGTAGGTTTCCGTTCCAGGAAAAGCTTTCGCACTCTCGAAAATAAACGGAAAATGTGAATTATAAAGTGCGATACACAAACTGTAATTTTGAGTAATTCTGGGAATTCGAGAAAGATTTAATGAATGTTGAAGTTGCCCACACAAAAGGATTTGTTTTTGTACTACGAGCTTTATTTACAATCTGTTCTGAGAAGGACTGGGCGAAAATAATCCTTATACAGTAATCGAGTAAAATGCGTCTTCCGTGCCTTCGTCACTCACGGTTAGAGTTCTTTCGATCGGCCTTTCTTTCCTTATTAAGCACAACACACTGGCACAATTTTCCACACTGACTTGTCAGATAGGTCGAATTCAATCGTTGTTTGGAGGAGTATTCTAGAGGTCGACTGCTATGATCGGTAGTTTTGCACAGTTTTTTCGGTCAACAGCAAGCGAATGTGGAAGCAGTTCCCCAACAAACGGGCCACGGAACGCGCGAGATCTTTCCTACCCCTTCCTTGTCGAACCCCTTACTTACACATACGAAGTATGTGTAAGTAAGAGGTATGTGTAAGTAAGTGGAGGGTACGTAAGTTGAGTAAGTGGATGTGTAAGTAAGGAGTATGCGGAGTATGTGTAAGTGAGTATGCGTCGAAGTTACGCTCACATGCACAGCACTATCACCCATGCCGGGAGGCTGCTCGGGAACTCGGAGCTTGTCCCGGTTGGGGCGGTGACCCGCTGGTGGGAGATACCAGGTTGAGGGAAACCCCGCTAACCGACAGTATGTCGGCGCTAGATGTCGCCATACAGTGGAGTAAAAAGATCACCACATACTAGCAAAAACATGGGACTAATGTCTCTGATAGCTGACGTGCCCGGAATCAATCAATCAATCGAGACGAGAACAGGCGAGAGAAGTTGGACTGGCTCCGGGATGAGCGCAGGGCCGCGGTGAGGATGCGTTTCGTTCAATGCAACGAGCAGCGCAGTCTCGGAGAGGGATTGGCTCGGCAGCCGAGCAGTACAGGACAGGAGGCGTTCAGCCCTCCGTAGAGGAGTAAACCGGAGGACAGGGGACGCGAGCGGGTCTGCCTCTGGAGTGAGGCGGGGCAGAGCGCGAGGTCGCCGGGAGGTCCATTGCTTGTTTCCGGGCACGTCAAGCGTTATGGCCGTTATTGTTATGGTGGCGGCGATGGTGTAACAGCGTATCGGGCTACACCCTAGTTGGCGGGTTCAAACCTGATCAAAGCCGTGGATTTTTGGGGCGAAAAAATCCATCGTACGCCTTCCTTCGGAGGGGAAGTAAAGCCGGCTGTCCCATGCGAGTAGATTTACTTGCACGTGAAAGATTCTCAAGCGTAAATGACGCCTCTGAGATAAATTCAAATCGCCTGTTTCTCGCCCAAGAAGTACCTCCTTCCTCTGCTAGTTGGTGAAAGGAGCGTAGCGAAATATGCATGGTCAGGCGGAATAGTGGGACTGATGGCCCGAGTCTCGCCACGTAAAATAAGGCATCAGTTCAATTCAATTAGTTTCCTCCGTGTAGTGAATGTTTTGTCCCGGGAGGGGACGTCCCTGCTAGATGGTGTGATCCGGTGCCGACCTACACGTTCGCTTGTGGGAGAATTTCCCCTTCTTATCAGCAAAGCACTACCCCAGGCGGGAGTTTTAAGTTTCGGGCATGCGTCGCAGTGCATGCGTGTGTGTGAGTGTGTGTGTTTGTAAGGAGAGAGAATAGGAGATAGAAGAGGAACAAAAGAATGCCAATGACCCGTGTCCCGTTTGTTAGGTTACTGCTGCGGCATTGGTTCGAGGAAAGCACCAGACCAGAGCACTCTGTTGCTAGAATTCTCTTCGAGTCTGCGGCTGAATTTGAAGTAGATCCTCTCGGTCAGAGTGGCTGCAGAGACAGCGTCACTGGCGGCTCTGAGCTAAGTGCTGGTACCGAGCTGTAGAGCAAGGCGTGGCACGTCGGGAGAAGCGAGGGGGCTGCGCCTGGTGCAGCGGTGAGGGAGGGGAGCTGTGGCGGGAGGCGTAGGGCGGGAAGCGGGGACGAGCATGCTGCTGGAGCCAGGCGAGGAGTGCGGGGAACGTCACGTGGGGAGGACGAGTGAGGGTGTGCGGAAGGAGCCGGAGGCGGGGTTGAGGCGGGAATGGGATCGGAATGGGGCGAGGACTGGACTGGGCCGGGGTATGGACAGGGCGGGGACGGGGCGGGGACGGGAATGGGGCGGGCGCGGGGGGTTTCGGGGATGGGGGTGGGCGAAGGGGGGCACAGGAAGACGCGAGAGCAGTAGATTGATTGGCGCCGGGGCCTCTTTGCTCAGCGCTCATTCAGCGACAAACCTTATTGAGGGCGCGGCGGCGATGGCGTAGGCGAGGAGGGGCGGGGGCGGGGGCGGGGGCGGGAGCTCATTCAGTACACGAGCGGCGCCTGCAGCCACCCACGGACCTCGCACCCATCGATCCAGCAGCCTCGCTGCTCTATTTGCTCCTCTCCTCTGCACTAACCTCCAACTCCAGGCTACTTCCAACAAGGATACGCGATTTTAAATGACACGTACTTTCTTCCTTCGTATATGTATTGAAATACGTGGAAGGTCACAGCAATCGTAACCTGTAATTTCTTCTTACATACTCAAATAGCGATGCTCTAATCAAAATAATCTCAAAAATTGTATTAATACATCATATTCTTCTGATATCATGAATAATCACATTCTTCTGATATCACATATGTTAGCAAATGTCTTTCAAATACAGGTGTTTTGCTCTCTCAGCGTACTTTCATTTCCCTACAAGTATTCTCTCATTTCTAGTGAAAAGACAATTCTAGTTACTTTATTATTTCAATACTTCTCGGGTTATTAAAAACTAGAATTTTCTCTCTCAAAGTAAACACTTGTTATTAAAACCTAAGTTTAATCAATGCACGCTTCACCAGTGTTTCCTCTATCGTTCATCCTCTTCAGCTTGTACATAGCAGATCTGCGCAAATTAAATCCAAAACAAACAGTTCAGTTGGTATACGTCTGTGTTTTTATTAACTCTTTCTTCATGAAATTAAACGTAATTGCACCTAAACCTTATAGAAGGTAGTTGGGCAAATACGAAAAAAATGGTATACACCCTTCAAAGATATTTTCACACTCGAGTCTTTTATTCTCCACATTTGTTCAATTAATGAACTACAAAGTAAAAATTTGTCACCTACAAACAATACACAGTATGTACACGCTTCCGAAACTGGAAAAGTTTTATAAACGATGGAAATGGGGAAAGAAATATTTTTTATTAAACACTTCAATTGCCTTTTCTAAGGTAATAGACGTTATTAAAATATACATTGATATTATTATTAATATTATTTTACCTTTCAACACTTAGTTGTAGTTGTAAGTTAATCTCAGTCATTTCTGTAGTGAAATCAGCAGTAATTTATCTGTTTGATCATTTAAACGTCATTTGTATTATCTGTTATTATTGTTGTGAATAATTATTTTGTATTATTGATTCTCACAGCAGACCACTACTTTCAATTATATTTCTATTCGGGTGTTAATGGCATTATTTTGAATGTTAATGGCCTCGTTCATTACTTAAAATAATTCTCATAAACTGAGAGCATCGTCTCAGAAAAGCTAATGCTATTCAACCTCATTAGGAGTTCTGTCTAAAGAACGATAATGTTACTTTTTGAGATTCCAAATTGTTTCTTGACTGAAAAAAATCATTATCGTACCAGAATATATAGTTGTATTACGATTTAAAACAATGGTGCTAGGCAGTGAAACTACAGCCCAAATAAAATACCATATCTGATATTATGATAATATTCCAGCCATAAATTTGGCAATGCTCGTTTCATAGAACTAGCTTCCATGTTATGGGGAACTATCGTATTGCTCCAGGGCCATCAAGAAGCAACAAAGATTTTACAATGAAAATCACCTGCTCTTCAGAAATCAAGGGGTTTGAACACGAAATTTGCAGACCAAACATTGACGATTCAGCCATCGTTCTATTTATTAGTTGACACATTTATTAATATATTAGGTGAAGACTAAACCTGGAAATTATATTTTATGGTTATATGTAGCTAGACCGGAGATCTTTGGCTATAAGCTACAATATTTTAATTTTTCAAATTCTGATATTAATTCTAGACGGTCACCTTATTGCATCAAAGACGTAGAAAAGAGACCATAAGGAACGGCAGAGGTAAAACTCCTTGATACCTTCCCTGAGAGAGATTAGTGTTCCCACTAATCTCTCAAACTCTTTTTAATTTCTTTTATTTCCAAGCTTGTAGGTCACGTACCATGCTTCCAAACGTTTGCATCCGCACTCCCTGAAATGAAAAATATTGAGCTTTCGGAAAGAAATGTCGAAAATGTTACTTGTGGCGGCATAGCATTCTTCTTTACATCTCAATCGTTATTGCGATTTTAGGGTTATCCCCCTCCCCCTCTTCAACCGCACCTGAACTCGCGAACTTGGGCTTCGGAAGTCAGGGTGCGGGCGCCTTCACCACAAAAACCGACTGCATTCGAACGAATCACGCCTGGATTTTGAAGCTGCATCTCGGTCAGCGCGCTTCTGCTGAGGTTGCTCAGGGCATCAGTTGCTGTCACTGCATGGCCTCGAGAGATCCTAGGGTTTGACGGTGACCAGATTTTCCGCACTACTTGGAGAAGTAGGTCGAATCCAGTCGCTGTCTGGAGAAGAATTCTAGCGGCCGGATGCTCTGGTAGGTAGTTTTTCGTGGTGTCGCCGATCAGCACCAGGCGAATACCGGAGCAATACTTTAACGAACGGGCGACGGACCGCACGCGATCGCTTCTACTTTTTCCTTGACTTCTTCTCACCCTTTATTAAACACGCGTACACTTACATGCACTGCGCTGCCTACACGGGAGATCAGTCGAGAGCTTTGTGCTTCTCTCGCCTGGGGCGGCGCCCCGCTGGTCGGTGCTGGATCTCGCAACGCTGCTGGGGCAGTTCGCTCTGCCTCACGCAATAATTAAACTTGTACTACCCTTACGGGACTAATGAACTTATCAGCTGAAGGCCCCAAGAATCACGAATCAATAAGTCAATCAACAAATCGAATTGCTGCAGCTTAAAGGTCAAGTGCTCACTGGACCACAGCGCCCCGCTGCTGCGAGACAGCAGCTCCCTCTACTGCCTTACCGCCCGACTGTCCTTAACCACCACTGCTATTGCGACAACCCAAGGTAGATAGAAAATTAATTATATTTATATTAAGAATGAATTATATTGAATATTATGTAAGTTGTATTTACAATAATTATGAATATTATAAAAGGTCTCTATATAAAAAAATCGGAAAATCTAACGTTTTTGAAAAGGAAATAACAAAAATGTAATAATTTTATTTCTTTAATTCGTCTGTGGTTGGTTTCTATGGACCACATTCTCGCACCCCTTTAGGTAAAATTTTACGGATACTAGCCTCGCCAATGTCATCTCATTAAAAAAAATTGAGTATAAGAGCAAACGGTTCTCTACTAGAGATCCGTTATTGCAAAATCGACTGAGGAAAAGTGGGCGTATCCAGCATGTGGGAGGCGGCCTGCGGTGTGGGCTGCGAACGCGTTCCTTGAAGCGTCTCTTGGGTCACCAGCGGCTTCCAGGAAGTCGCCCGCCGACTTCGCTCTTCCGCTCCAGTTCACAGAGTTCCAGAACACTCTTCGCTCGCTCCGCCCCGTCGCCCACGCCCACCGCCCTCGCCCACGCTCACCGCCCACGCCCACCGTCCACGCCCACCGCCCACGGCGACACTCAAACACTCGCTCGGATAGACCTACTCTCGTTCTCCTTATTTACAGTTACTTCATTTTGTACATATCATGCCACTCGTGAAAATAGCACCGATATTGCACCCGATATGCCCCAGTCAGGGAGGTTTATGTACGAACAATATCGCTTTTTGTATACTATTTATCCTACCACTTCCCTCTACTTTCTGTGGTACATCAGTCACAGGAAGTGGTGTGCTTAGCAATAGTAGACAGTTGTGACTAAGCAATGGAACATTCATGTTGACTGAAAAACATTAATGTAATGAATATTTGACGCATGCGCTACTGATCATTATTTCATTCGTGAAATGATATTGTTAAATGCCTCATATTCAGTCTCCTTTTCGGGGATCACAAATGTCGTATTCACTACTATTTCCAACAGATTCGGGAGGATAACAAGGAAAAAATAAAATTAGGAAAACAATATCTGCAGAATAGATACGTTTCTGCAATGAGCTATTTTGTGACCTTTATTACATCCGAATTTCTCCTTCCTACCGATGAGAGGGGAGGGTTGAATTTTCACATACGAGAGTAGACGGTAGAGTAGAGTTTGAGGTATTTGAGGTACACTAGTTTGAGGTACAGATAATAACCACTCTAGGAGACGATGCAATAACCGATATACATAGTAAGACATATAATAATATCAAAATAATGTGTTTGAAGAGAGGGTTCCAGCTACTAAAAAGTAGAAGTTAGTAGCTCGAACCCTCTCCTCAAAAACATTATTAATTTTTACTGGTAAGTCGATGACATTATATGTCTTTGGCCAGGAACTTCTAGGCAACTGAGCCAGTTCTTTGATTTTTTTAATTCATTTCACCCCAAATTAAAATTGTCTATGGAAATTGAACAGAACCAGTCTTTTAATTTCCTTGATTTCACTATTATAAACTATTAACACTATTTTAAAATATACAGAAAACCTACTAATACAAATACAATACTCACTTCCCATTTTAATCACATTCACCATCATAAATTTGCTAAATTTGCTTTGCACTCTTGGATCAACCGGACTATTCCAGGTTCCTATGACAGATATAGATTTTAATAATGAATCATAATGTTTTGCAGTTTTCATATTTTAAGACCATGTGAACATTTATGAGTGACCCACGTTGCTTGGGCAGCAAGTATTTTCAATTTTTTTATTTAATATTATTTGTTGGTTTGTCCTACTAAATTCACTGTATTTCATTTTGTTCAACTTATGTTAATGGTTTCATTTTTCTCCTCCTTGCTAGAGACCCACTGAGGGTGGGAAAAGTGTTTCCCTTAAGTTAACTCTGGGTAATAATTTATAAAAATATTAAACGTGTTGTGGACGATTATTTCTTTTACCATATTATTGTTTATATTGTTTCCATGATTATTATTGTACCATTATTGTTATTATTATTATTATTATTATTATTATTATAATATTTTGCGTGTTAGCTGTATTATCTTATTTATGTAATTAGTTGCCACCGCGTTATGCCCATTTGCAGTTCAAATAAATTTATCTTATCTTTATCTTATTTGAATTTTCCCAAATTCCAAATTTTTAGATAAATGTTGTTTGAGCTGTGTTTTACACTTCGAGGTTTCAACTCGAGATTTAGAGCGATGACGACATTTCTAAAGATATAAAATGTATTTATTAAATAAATTCAAATAAAGTATAAGGTCGTCAAATTCTACAAGTGGAAAGGTTTGGGTTTTGATTTTTTAATACAAAATTTCATTTTTAATGGCAGTGTCGTAATGTATCTTCAAAAAAGAATGTTTTGACTGAATGTAAAATTGCCACCAGCTTCGTAATTAAAAATTGGTAAATGAAAATAAAATTAAACATTATGTAAATCCTTTGAGAACTGCACACAACTAACTCCTCTGAGGGCAAGTAAAACCGAAACACGGGACCGGTTATCCCCAAGGTCTCCCTATGTTGACAAGGCAGACAGCCCCATTGAGGGAGGGCGTGGGAGCGTGGGGTGGAGGTGCGAAGGGCAATGGAGCTCAAGGGCGTAATGGCCGAGGGCGGGCGGCACGGGCCCGATCTCGGGGCTTCGCAATTCCATTAGGTAGTTTCGTAACCCGTTCAACGCCCGCCGCTGAGGGCGGGGCCAGGGAGCATTTAGGGAGGGGAGGGAAAGGACTAGATCAGACCTCAGGGAGCGGGAAGGGCGCCATGGGGCCCGTATACCGACTGCATCTCGCGGCCAACGTTTCCTAAGCCCTTTACCTAGGAGTTGATGCATGATCACCAGAACTGTTCGATACGGCATCTAGCAACCATGCGACATCTAACAACATGAGTAAAAAAGACGCAAAATACCGTGAGATATTTCACCGTGAAAACAAGGCCTCGCACGCTAACAAATAAAACCCCAAGTATAGTTTGACTACATACCTTCTTAGCGTGCGTATTGATTTCTAGATTTGCCGTGCTCTCCTTAGAATCATATTGATTGATTATAATTGATCCACTTCTGTCTATTTTCAGGAGGGGGAGCAGAGTGGGGTAAAGTGGACAGGAAAGAGTCGTGAAGAAAATGTACAGAACTGTACAGAAATGTGATAAGAGCAGGTAAAGCGAGGCAAGGATAGTCGGGGCGTGAGATGGGACATGAGTGACGGGGAGAGATAGGTAACTCGTGTGAGGCGAGTTGGGGCGGGCCAAGGTGAGGGACAAAGGGAGACGCGTCGGGTGAGGCTATTTCTAAGCATGAGTAGAGGCGTGGACTTGCAGTCGTGATGAGTTCAGTAAAACCCCGGTAATCGTAACTAATTAGGGGTATGGTCTATTCGGAGTCGGAAATGTTCGGATTATCTGAAAAAAATGTAACGTACATATGCAAATACAGCAATACTATTACTAGACAATGGAACGTAGCATAACGGTTGAATCATTATATCGCATCATCAAGTAGATTCGGTTCCTTACGGCAAAAGATAAGTATCGAATTTGCAAGTTCCTCTAAGTGAAAACTACAGCTAAATAAAATTATGAAATTCACCGTAGTTAACAGTAAAGTAAACGTTTTATTTCGACAACTTGTGTTTCAATAATTATTGTTCAGTTCTACAGTAATTATAAAATCATTTTTACGCTACAAATAAGCATTTTATTTATTTTATTTATATTTCGTTGACCAGAATTTGGTTCGGATTATTCGAAATTTTGGATTTGAGGGGTTCGGATTTTTGAGGTCCTACTGTCCATGCACCGTCACATGAGTAGGTCCGAAGTGATGGGAGAAGATGGGAAAAGGGCGGATAGGAGGAAGCGAGGAGACGAGAGAAAGTGAGAAAGGATACGATGCGATTCGATGCAATGCGATGTGAAGTGTATAGGGTATGACAAGGAAATTGGAGTGAAGGTGGCTTGGGAAGGTGGGTACAGAAGAAGGCGACGTCGGTATGGTAGTAAGATGCTGGTAGGTAGTGGTGATGCGTGGTGGGTAGGAGAGGGTTGGGGTCGGTATGGCGTGGTAAGTCGTGAAGGGGCGTGGCGGTGAGGGTAGGGGTAGAGTTGAGACGGATAAAGGTAATGTTACGTACGGCGATCATTTGAATCTGCCGCCCGCGCTCTATAGACAGCGCGTGCTCTGTGAACCGCTACTTGTGCGAGTAGCGGCGGCACTACCGAGATACGCGCCATCGGGCTCCTGGCGAGGAGCGAGGCTATGCCAGCGCTGCGCCCGCCATACAACAGGCCAGCCAGCGCTGGGAAGGCAGTTCCAACCGTTCAGTTGCGTATTGTGCTGGTCAGTTCCAGTCAGCGGAGAGTGCGGGTTTTTGCGCCGTACGAGAGAGGAGAGGCGGAGCTCAGCCAGTAGGAGCGAGTAGTCGGTTAGGAGAGCTTCAGGTCTGCGAGATAGCCAGGAGAGAGAAGGCGACTTCGAAGGAGTTGGGAAAGTCACCCTCCCACGCCGGAGACGGCCCAACTGGGGCCGTGACCCTTGCAACGACTGCCGGAGGTGACGGCCGAGCAAGGGATTACAGCAACTTGGGGCTTTCGCTCTACACGGTCGGAGGAGATGGCCTGGCGTGACAAGAGACTCGTCCCTCCACTGAGAAGTTGAAGCTCGTTTTCAGAAAGGCATTAGGTAGTGTACAGAATTTTAAGCAAATGTAACGAATTTAGTTTGTATGAGGTAACATTAAGTCAATGTTCAACTTTCATTTACTGAAACATAACAGGTAGGGCGGGCGAAAGCCAGTTGGGTTGATGCCGGACGAGTGAGATGTAATAGACAGAGTGAGAAAGATAAAGTCGGGTGAAGGGGAAAGAACCTATAACTGAACCTATGACCTTAGTTAATGCCTTGAGCCATCTCGGCCGGTCTGTTACTCGTGCTGCCGGTAACTGCCTCATCTCACCCTCGCCACACTCGCGCCTTACACGTCTCACTGACTTACCCACCCTGTATTAATCTATTACAGTCCATCATATGATATTATTTATAGCCTGCAAAATCCCATAGGCCTCCTGATTTAGCAGAGTTACGTTCAGTTGATATTTGTAAAATCATCTTTTTGCTGTTCATACCCTATTTCTCTCCATGTTGTCCTCTCTTGGGCCAGTCTCTTTCTGATGGGTCTTCTCTACCTTGCTTAGCTCGTCTGCCCATCTTCTTCTCTGTCTCCCTTGGTTCCTCCAGGCATACCGAGAGTCCCAGGTTGTTGTAGTGTGTATGATATATCGTACGCTAATTTCTGGTCAACTCAAATTTGTTTCTTTTTTAATACTTTCAAAATTTCATTGCATTAATAGATGAGACATCTTAAACGAAACATGTAAGCAAGTTTGCTTCATTCTTAAATGCCAGATATCGATTTAACCGTGATCTCTAAGGTATTGGTTAGCACTAATGTTGCAAACACTTGCAGCCAGAGGGCTCCCGTGCGCGCAAACGCGACAACAATGGGCGGGCGCTATGCGCACACAATTAATTTGTGCGTTAACGGGTTAAGAGCGCAGGCTGTCGCACAGGAGGAAGGCGTGGAGAGTAGCCGTGACGTAAGGCGATTTGCGGCGGAGCGAGGCGTGGCGTGGCGTGGCGTGGCGTGGCGTGGAGCCGTAGCGACGTGAGGCGAAGGCGAGCTGGGCCAATGGCGGAAGTGTGTGTCCGTCTGCGGACGGGAAGAGCTGCCACAGTTCCTTGCGCACGCCCCCGCTCTCCTCCTACGCTTTCCAACACCTTCGCCGCCTCCGCTGCTCCCCCCGCGGTTTAGAGCCAACTCGCTCATACGCTAAGAGACAGAGCATTCCAATAGCCCCGAACTCACGATGCAGGCGGGTTTGCTCAAAAGCGTGCACCTCGATAGCTTTAACATCGAGCTTTCCAACTTTTGTAGATTATTTATGTACATTTTCTTAAATGATAATCCTGCCTTAAAGTTAACGGGTTGTTAACTCAAAAAATGCTCCTGCCAAGTGTTTATTATGAAATTAATAGTGTGATGATGATTATATATACACCGCAGGTCACTGCCCCAGCCGAGAGAGATTCTAATATTCCGCGTGGTATCCCGACAACCGACAAGTGTGGTGGTGGGGGGCATGCAAGTATAAGTGTTTGTAAGTAAAGGGTGAGAAAAGGACAAGGAAGAGGAAGGAAAGATCACTCACGGTCCGTGTCCTGTTTGTCCTACCCTGCTTCGGCATTCGCCTGGTGTTGATCGGAGAAAAAAACTTTCCGATCAGAGCAACGAGCCGCTAGAATTCTCCTCTAAACAACGGCCGAACTTCTAGCTAACTAGCTAGTGTCAAAAACCCCGCCATCGTGGGAAGTGGAGCCCTAGGACTTTCCAGTCAGAGGCCCTGCAGTGACATCAGTTGATGCCCTGAACCGCCGAAACCGGTGGAGAGCAGAGAGACGGGCGTCGAGATCCTCTTTAGGCGATCGCCATTGTTTTCGGCCGCCGCCGCCTTTGCTTGGGCGCGCGCTTTGTCCGGAGCAATCACCTGAAAGGCTTCATTAACGCCTGCGCCAAATGGGGGCCGGCGGGAGAGGTGTCACGTGGAAGGCGCTGGCGACGCGGTGGGGAAAGGAGGGGAGGAGAAGTGGTGAGAAGTAAGACGGCCGAGATTGAAAGCGAAGCCGGAGATTGACCATGGCCGGTTTATTTGGGTACTGCTCCGGAATTCGCCTGGTGTTGATCGGAGAAACTACGGAAAACTATATATACGAGCTGCTGGCCTCTAGAATTCTCCTCCAGTCACCACATGAATTCGACCTAGCCGACACACCGTCGGAACTCGTACCTAGAACCACTCGGTCAGAGGGAGTACAGTGACATTTGATCTCTGACCCACCTTTCCCGGTCAGAGTGAAACCGATAAGTGAGAAAGGAACTGCCACCACTGTCGCGTGGTGTCTGAGACAAGCGTCAGCGTGTCCTTGACAGCGCGTCCACAGAGGCGAGGAGAGGGCTGGGCCGGTGGACAGGCCTTTCACTCAGAGGAATAATACCCCGCAACTCTCCTCTCAGAGCTAGTAAGCGACAAAATTCTCTCAGTTTTGTATCCAGAAAAAGAACTTGCGATTGCAATTCACTCGTTAAAATACTTTTGAATACTGTGCACTAAAACTCTTTCAACTTTGTTTTCAATGCACCTTCCAACATTTTTCAGGTCTTTCAGATGATAGATTTCCTTGCATTATTTGACATCTTTTGATGTTTTCTTACTACGCATTTACTTTCCTGTAATCTTTCATTTGCTTATTTGTATTGAATTGCCCTAAATTATTTCTTATATATTCCTTCTACAAAAGATATTGTTCTCAATTTTGACATTTTTGAAGTAAGCATTCTACTGCACTTCAATACAACAATTCACTTCCAGATAATGTTTTGTTTGATTTTAGTTGGGTGGTCTTGTTGCCTTTATTTAGGATTATTTACTTATTTCGCAAACATGATTAAAAATATTTTATTTTCTAAGGTATTTTCCAGAAATATCACCTAGAAATGTAAAAAAATGAGACTTTTTCAGTGGTTGCATTGCTGATCCCTAGTTTCCATCTCACACAAGTTTACCTTGAAACGTCAGATACTCGGTTTTCCCTTCATAACATTTGTTATCATCTGTTGTAGTTCGAACAGAACCTTTTTTAAAAAGTATCATATCCAATAAGCACCGGCACATTATAAAGTATTAATGTTTTAACGAATTCCGTTCTGTGAAGAAAGCAATAACTAATAATATTAGTTATAATTAATCTTCATTTTAATTAAGAGCTCTAAACTACTGAACTCTTTGAAGTTCACGAACTATAATTTAATGAGCAGATAATAATGGGGTAAATTTAGTTCATATTTACTAGTAAATAATATTAATTAGTATTAATTGGTATAATAATTGGTATATAATACGAAAAGTTGAAGAAAACCGTTTTTTGATTCAGATTGTTTTCTTCTCATAATTCTTTCTTTTTTTTGAGGTTATATAGAACATCCCTTATCAGAATATAAATCGTACCATAAAGCATTTCAAATAAAATTATGTAATCAATTAATCATTAACTCTGTAGTTATTTCTTTATCTTACGTGAGGATATAATAAATTATTTTTCAATCATTACTCACAACGGCAATTCCTCTAATTAAAATTTTGAAATTTAAAAAATTATTCGACGAATATTTTTAATCTAACTCCTTCGAATGCAAATATTTACCCTCTCGAATATAAATCACTTCGTAAACTGAACCTTGAAGACCCGAACAACGTATTGTGTTTGACAAGGACTCATTAATTTTTAAGAACGAATTAGTAAAATGCAATGGGGATTCAATTTGTAGCGCTGGAAACAAATGGCTTTCTAATTGTTTTGCGTTACGGCGCCCCGCGATGGGCACACCCTGTTCCACAAGTGCTGTTGCCAGTGAAATGTTACGAAATGAATGAGAGGACGTGGCTTGCTGCCAGCGGCGAGTTGGAAGGATAATGAAACATAATATTTAAATTTAATATGAAGCGCGTTGATTGCGTTCGGAACAAATGAATACGATTCTATCATTACTCAGGAGCTATCAAATCGTAAATTCACAGTTTTTATTTGGGTTTCTAAATTAACACATTTTGTGGTTATTCCTGATTGTTTTGCTAACTCTGTGACATAATTCGCATAATATACGAGAATAATCGCACACTTTAGGAACAATACTAGCGATATCTGGAACTGTCGATAAACTCCACTAGTCGCATATTTCACTTATTCTGGCACACGTGCATTAATCGAATGCGATGAGAATGAATGACAGCAATTACGAACATAATACGTTTGATCTCTTTAACAGTGCTTGAAGACAATTTTTAAGTTTAAAAGTGTGATTTATAAGTTATTCACAATTGAAGATATGTTGACGGCAAATTTCTTCTTTTTTTGAGTTTAAAATGTGGGTTATCGACTTATATTTATAAACTCTTTTTAAGTAACACTGAGCTTAAACAGGAATAAATATATAACCAGAATCTCCGAACTATTAATTTGCATTGAGTGTAGAAATAGCGTCATACTAGAGGCATGCAGCAGCAAAATTACTACTAAACGACACCACACTAAATGGCTCTTTAAAAACTAGCATGAACACCTGAGTTCCAGATGTCTAACGAAACCTTAGACACCTGTGAGAGACTGCTTAGTTTTCCATCAATTAATGTACAGGATATTCGAAAGAATAATGCACATTAGAACATTTATTTATGAAATATACTTTTTAAAGTATTCCACAGTTAATTTATGATATTATCAACAACTTTTAATCTATAGAAAATTAATATATTGCAGATTTAAAAAGGAACTTATATTTTACTTAGCTTATTTACAACCTGTGAAACGTATAAAGAGCTAATCGCCTCTCGAAAGGTACTGGTAGAGAAGCACCAGCCACTTAAGGAGATAATTGCGAGGGAGCTCGTTTGAGAAACTTCCGGCGTGGTTTCATTTCTTCCCAGGATGTTCGCCTTCAGGCTTCTTTTCCTAGAGCGAATCATAATTACCTAAGTGTTTCTTGTAAAACTGAACTGCGTAGAACATTAAGCTAGAAAACTATTCAAAGGAGTTTCACTCCATTTTGTAATAACTGTTGTAGTATATTATGTGGAGTTATTGCTGCTTGGGGAACTACCTCCCTACCTATCAGTAATGCCTGCGTAGTTTTCCATCAATGTGAGCGCATATTCTAAATTAATATTACAAGTTTTTTTTTAAATTTTTCTTAAGTTCTTGGTATTTAACAAAACCGTAGACACCTCTTACATGGACGAAGACTGCATAATTCTCCTTCACTTAACGCGTTTATCCAAATAAAAATATAGATGGTTCAATGTAAAATTTGGGTCCACTCAGGTAAAATGCATACTTCACTTCAAAATAGGTTATTGTGGTGTAATATAATTAATAGACGAAAAAACTAATTTGTATGGGAAAACGAGAACAAAATTTTTGCTGCCAAGGTTGGTTGGTCTTCCCCCTCTATATGGCTTCATTCGGCGCTCACCTACCTTCGGCAGGCCGAGTTTTCCTCAACTCACCACCGGGGCACCAGTCCAGCCAGGACAAGCTGTAAGCTCCCGACCGGTCTCCCGGCATGCGTGGTAGTGTAGTGTAAGGGTATGTAAGTACGATATGGCAATAGGACAAGAAACGGCTGCGTCAAAATACCGCGTCGTTCGCCTGGTATTGATCGGAGAAACTACGGAAATCAAAGCACCCGGTCGCTAGAGTTCTACTCGAGACAGCGACTCGAACCTACGAATCTAGTGTCGAAAATCCTGCCACTGTTGGGACTCGAAACTAGAACCTCCTGGTAAGAGGCACTGCAGTGACGTCAGTTGATGCACTGAGCCACCTCTTCCGGTTCCGTAGAGTGGGTGGCGCGGGAAGGTGAGGGCGGTGGGGAGAACGGGTGTTGTAGTTACGATGAGCAGCAAAAGCAGCAGCAGCAGCAGCGACAGGCGGCGGCAGACGGGTGGCGCGCGCCTTTGGCAGCGGGGCGTGGGGTAGGGGGAAGGAGCGGGGATGGCGGCCAGGGACAGGCAGGGGAGAGATGGGCGGGTGAGTTGGCAGTGGGCGAACGCGCCGAATCAACTCGGCAGACGGGCAGCAAGGTCATTGTGAAAGGAAAATCGGATCGAGTCGTCCTTGAATTGGCGTTCTCCTTTCTAGAAAAGGGTCAGGAAGAGGGGATTGAGGGGTGAATGGTGCTCACTGGGTAGAGAAGAGTTCGATTATGATTTATTTTTTTAATATTTGTGTAGCCGTCTATCTTCGTTTGCAACAAAAATATTAAGTTTAAAGTAACATATTCTGTAGAGATATAAATATGCAATAACTATAGATACACTGGAATCCGTATTCTACTGATTAGTAAAAAGAAGTTTAGTATCATAAAAATAAGAAGGTTTAGTATCAAGATTTATTATAACGAATAATTATAATTTCATTATCCGGAGAGCTGTGTATTTAAATAGTTGTTATTTTCCTTCGGTCTTGTATTTCAGAAGAGGTACTGAAAATTTACAAATGAAAATAATTTCACCTATTGATATTTTCCTCTGTAGATAGAAATTTGAATTCAAATTAATAAAAAAACTTAGTGGCACTACAAAAGCACATCCTTTCTCGCCCTCAGTAACGGTTACGTAATATTATTATGCCGGAATTTCTTATCCATATTATTACTTGTTAAACGAATCTTAGTAATCACTTGTAAAACTCATTACTTATCCTAGAAAATTGGGTGTGAAAACTAATTATTTTAAAGATTCATCAACACTAATTCGACATCACATTTTTATATGCCTACTTACGTAAATCATTTGACCGAACCTCCGTAGCCTACATGGCAATATTAGGCATGTTGATGCGAGGGGACGCCCCGTACCGTTGTTTAGTATGATTTATTTATAAGTGCGTTTGAAGTAAATCAGCTGTTGAACTTAATCGGGAACTTAAACTTCACCTTAGAGACGTCACTGTAGGGGCGTATAAACTCCCAATTGGATGAAAGCGTCGGCAGCTGATTTACTACAAACGCGCGTTTGCGTTCCTTTTCGAGCAGGGCGGCCCCACCGGTTTCAGAAGAGCGGCTCTGTCCGCGAACTCTTTTAGAGTCGGGGACGCTTGTGCTGGCGAGGGAAACGAAGACAGCGGTCGAGTGACCTTCAAAACGGTTTGGCGCAAGCCACTTGCATCCCGGGCGCGGTGACAAGTCCCCGGGGAGAGGAAATCGAATTGGGCGCAACAAATGCGTTGGTATTACATTGAGAAATTTATTAAGTTATACAAAATTTTAATAAGTAATTTCGCTTACGGGTTATCAATAAGAAGATCGCGATTTATATAGTGACGTGCGGAAATTATTTAAAAAAAGATATAGTTTACTAGGTTGTGATTCCACATTGTTGTTCTTTCCTAACGCACTTGGTACACTTAGTAAAAGTGTACTTAAATAATAATGAAAATAATATGAAATTATTATTTTATTTATTATTATAATTATTATTATTAGATTTATTTTAAGAGATTTTCTACATTTCTACCTTTTTAATTATTTTCCATTTGTTGTCTTGATAACTTAAATCATTTTTTCGGGTAAATGGATAATGGAGGCTACCTTCTAAAAACACAACAATAAAAAACTAGTAGTTTTCTATTTATTTTAACTAATGAAACCATTTTGATATTTTTTACAAAACATAACACTGCAATCCCCTTATGTACAAAAGTGTAAAAACAATCTCCAAAACATCAAAAAACACGGCACAATAACACAAATTACTCGACACAATAAAATTTGCTTAATGTGAGCTTAATTATCTATTCGTTTTTCGAGATATATTTATAAAAGTCATTTCTACTCCCTACTAGTGTTTTTCTTAAAGTTTCGTGAACTGAACTACCCAGTTCTAGTAGGTCACAAACGGTTGATTATATACACTTTTTCTACACCTTAAAGATTGAATTAAAAATGTATTGCTTTGATACTACCAATCAATTAAGTCTACCGTAAGTTAATGTAATAACAGTAATTCAATGGTTTCTACATCCCTGACCTTACAGGCACTACGCTCCTCTGCGTATCTGGCCAATGGGCTCGCAGCGGCACGTCCTAGACGAACCCTTCCCCTCCCTAACGGTTTTACTCCGGTGGGGTGGCGAACGCGTCTTCTCAGTTGGGACTTTTCAACATTGCTTATGACGCACGACGCATCTAGATCCTATTATCGTTTGCATCATACAAAGCGTTGTTGCGCAGAGAGCATGAAGAATTTTCTGTAATATCGCGTCCTCTCTTTTTATTTTCTCGCTACCGCTTACGTAGTAAAGAGAAAGATGTGCAGTGTTGCACGAAAAAAACGGGGAATTTTTGTCACAAAACTCTTATTGACGAGCTCTGATAACAAAAAAGTGGATAAATACTGATGCTAAATTTAGAAACAAATCCTCTATAATCTATAATACGCAGTGTAGCCACAATTCATGTTTTGTGGGTCCTTCATACCGAAAATTCGAATGACTACAAAATGACTGTATTTGTCTGAATTTGTCTGTATTTGTCTGTATTTGTCTGCATTTGTCTGTATGTGTCTGTATTTGTCTGCATTTGTCTGTAAGTGTCTGTATGTGTCTGTATTTGTCTGTATTTGTCTGTATTTGTCTGTATTTGTCTGTATTTGTCTGTATCTGTTTGTATCTGTCTGTATGTGTCTGTATGTGTCTCTGTGCCTGTCTGTCCGCACTCTTGTGAACAACGCTAGCGGCTAAACCATTCAGCTATTTTTCTCTAAAATTGATATTCCCCAATCGATCTGACTTATGTTGCGGTCTCATGAATTTGTTACTGAAAGTTTCTTTGGAGAAGGGGGTAGTTTACATGAAGTCCCTGGGACATTTTCAAAATTTAAAAAGAATGAATCAATCGTTTTTTATTACATTTTGTTGTTGGTTAGAGGACGTTTAAGAGATGTTCCTGTTCTCATTTTCGTTAAAAACACTGATTTTTAAAAATTGCAAAAATTCAATTTGTTTTCGACGTCTTCCTTCCACTACAATTATGAAGATATATATTTTTTCTTTAATCAAATAGGTTGCTTAAAGATAGATTTTGAAATAAAGTCATGTATAGTTTTTTGAAAATGTGAGTACTTATCGAGGATTTTGCGTGAAAACGCAAAGAGGAGAAAGAATGTGCTGTTTTAGAAACACTAGTTTTTCCTGCGCGTAGGAAGCCGGCAACAGTCACAGCTGATTCGGTTGTGGTGCGCCGTCACTATATCTGGCTGACCTGCGAAGTAGTGCAGGTTTTTCCCTTGCGTAGACCTTCCTCGCTGCCGCAACGCTATTCCCACCCAGAAACCTTCGCGCCGGGCAGAACGTGGGGCCCGTTGTAAATACGCCAAGAGGATCTAATAGGCTACATGCACGGGATTGCTGATCGTCATCCAGTGATTAATAATTTTGTTAATTAAAGCTTTGATGGACTTTTGCAGCATGCATTGAGAAAGATAAAATGAAATTGAAAGTGAAATAAAAACGGGAAAGGAAAATACATCTGCAGTTCGTCAGGTGCCAACCTTCTTACCCAGCATGTGTTACAAAATGTATTTCGTTACTACTTTTCTGCAGACAATTAATTGACACTAACTGAAATAGTATTACTTGAAGTTAACTAAAATAGTATTAATTCCAGATTTTCTTCAAAACAATACTTAATTCAATATAATACGCAGTACCACGCAGTCCGGAATAACTAATCAATCAAACAATCTGCGATGTGAAATATATTGCTTCCTAAATTGATAAAGTCGGTTACCTGTATTTCAAGTCTAGAAGACTTCAGTCGCATAAGTGGTGGCATAATTATGGTTATGATATACGGTGTAATTTACGTACTCCCTCTGGCAGATGCAATGCGTCAAAACCTACGTTACGTCAACATGCATCTTCTAGGAATAGACATAAACCATTTTAATTAAGATGTGTATGGTCACTGCGTGTCTTCTCTAGCAATTATCTGTCTCTACCTGGTGATGAGCGTCACTGAGCCACATTTCGCAAATCTTCGACGCTGCTTATTCGAATAGAACACCACGATTTGTTTTAATGTGTAGTTGGCGGTTTAGGCAAGTTAGAAAATGATGTAAATATGAAATCTTATGCGCTTCTCCGCGACGTACTTTTCAGGCTCTTTTACTTAACTGTGACGCAATAGAAGTAGTTTCTGAGACGATTCCAAGTTTCGATAGATTAGGATTATTAAGTGTAGGTTTATAGTGCCTTAAAAGTATTCGACATAGGTACTAAAACAACTGACTACACTATCTAAAACAACTAACAGTGCTCAAGCGTAGTGTTGTAAATAAAAATAAAAATTACGGACTTGACTTTAGACAACCACGGACTATATTTTGAGGAAAACATGACATATCTACCGCTGCAACAGCATGCTTCGAGTTTGTCTCTATAAGCAGCGTTAAATTTTGACGAAAAATACCATAGAAATGGAGTGAAGTTCTCTGTGTACTCCCGATAGTTGCAGTTTCGTTATATTCATGTTTTACCTCACAATTCACTTTTGTTAATGACGTAGGGTGAGCTGTTTCAGAGCCACCTCAAAAATATCTTAAATCTGCACACACGTGTTAACTGCCTTTTACTTCCTTGCTATCGCTTACGCAGTAGAGAGAAAGTTACATCATGCTGCACGAAAAGACCGTGAATTTTCGGCAGAAAAACTCTAATTACAGGGCCCTGGTTATGAAAAAGTGGATAAATCCTGATGATAAATTTAAAAAAAAAATCCCCTAACACGTCAGTCGGTCGGTCCGTCCGTCCGCCTGTGAACAACGCTAGCGTCTAAACCGTGCGGTTGATTTTCTCCAAACATGGCATTTCGCAATCCATCTGCCTGAGGTCTCGGCCTCTTTAATTTGAAACGGATATTTTAATTTTGGGGGTACATAACACGAAGCCTCTGGAACATTTTCTAAATTTAAAAAATGCTCCAACGTTTGTGATTAGTTTTCTTTGTTAAATAGTGTGAATGAGGTATAAAAGAATGGTGGAGGTATTATGTTCATTGACAACCCTGTTTTGTTTTTTTGAAATTGCAAAAGTTCAAAATTTGTTCGTAGTTATTCTTCGTCTAAAGTATTAGAGAGCTATTTTTCTCTTAATGTAATATGTTTCTTAACCATAAATTTTGAAATAAGGTCATGTTCAACCTTTCGAAAATTTGACTACTTTTCGCGTAATTTTGTGTAAAACTACGGCCCAAAAAATATGTGCTGTTTTGGCCCCACTAGTTTCAAGATCAGTGTGTGCAGGACCGCCACTGCAATGCGTCTGTATTCTTCTTCTTCGTCTCCTTCTTCCGCTCTTCGGATCGGAGCAGGATTGCGACAAGCGATAAACAACGCAGTCCATAAACCCGAGGACATATCCTCGCGTGGATCCCTATCCTGTTTACGAGATCATTCCTTTTATCCCCCGCCCCCACGGGGGAGGGTGACACACGTCCAAAAAGGCTACGAGGACGAGCGTGGCGTCGCGAAGAGGGGGTGGGCGGGACGAGCTACCGGAAGACGTCTCGCGGTCCTCATGAAGAGACGAATCGAGCGGTTGCTGCACGTACGCCAACTGTAACGCCTCCTTTAACCGGCAGCCGGAGTTCCGCTGAGGAAGTGTTCCTTGGAGTATAGTAATGCACGGGGCTTGGCTTCTGATCGAACGCGGAGGAACGGCGTTCCGGTTCCGGTACCTCGGGAACAATTTTTTTTAAAAAAAAGCAGAGGACAATTTTTTTTCAATTTTTAGAATGACCGGCTTCCGTTAACTAAAAATTAATTAACGCAATTTACTGCACCATGTCTACGAACGTAAAATTATTACTAAATCACAATCAAATATCATTATAAACCCTTTTTTGATTTTCTATTATTATTGCTACTCTTCTCATTCTCCGATTTATGCAGAGTTGTCCATTTAACAACACTTGTGATATTGTTATTTCCGTTCTGAAACTATTAAATTTATCTATTATCCAATTTAACCAATTAATTTATCCATTGTCAAGGTAAAGATTGCTGGAATTATAGTCGCCTTGGCGTATTCCACAGGCAAATTTTGTTTCTTCTGTAGTTTGGTCTCTTATTTTTACTTTAGTTTTATCTTTTGTGTATACAGCTTCAATGGTTTTTGACATTTTAGGGACTTTTCTGTCGCTCAAATTTGTAGTAACGTCTCGTAGCCTTACTTAATTCAAGGCCTTCTTTAGTTCTACAAAAATCAGGAAGGCGAGTGTATTATTTTTGATCGTTTTCTCGACTATTTGACGGAGTATAAACATAGGGGCTGTTGTTGATCTGTTTTAGAGGAATCCTTGTTTCTCTTCGATTTTGAAGTAAGGCTGCAATCTTGCCAGTATTGTTTTCGTCAGTAATTTTAAAATCGTACCTAGCGTAGTTACACTTTTCACATATTAGGGTCACTTCTTTCTTCTCTCTCATTTTTCAAAGGCCGAATCGTAATACTGCTTTTCCTCTCTCGTGGCACATCCCTAAGTCCTAACATTTTGTTAAATAATGCTATCAGCTGTTCTTTTAATCTTTCTTCTTTATACTTCAGCATCTCATTGCTTCTCATACTTTCTTTTGTGAACCATACATATCTTTCTCCACATCCTTTGCGAACTGGTCCCAGTATGCCTCCTTCAAGTGCCTTTTTTTCTTATTTGCTTTGTTCCTAGCAGCATCCTAGAGTTGTCAGACTTCTGGTAATTTTGTTCTTTTATAACAAAAAAAATGCTGTTTTATTTTTCTCAATAATCTCCTTAACTTCATTAGTAAAAGTAGGTGTCCTAAATTAACTTTTAGTCAACACTTGTAACTTTTTTTCTTTATAGTCCCTGCCGTTGATTGAAGTATATTTGTTTTTAATCCACCTTGCTTCTAGGCTCTTTTTTTCGATAGAGGTGGCGTTTATCTCATCACTTAATCTTCTGTGATATTGATACATTTTGATTTCATTTTCTAAAGGTTCTACGATATATTTCACAGTGTTTTTTGCTACTTTTTGTGCTAGTCAATGTTTTAATCTTATTTTACTCATAAATAGTGCATGATCACTGCCTATGTTTGCCGCGTTAAATGTTCTCACATCTAGTTATTCCTATGGTACAAAATGTCTATTAGTTATTACATAATCGATCATTGACAGTTGCCCTGAGAATCCAAAAAATGTGTACGTTTACTTGAAGTTATAATAAAAGGTGTTGATATGCAAGTTATTTTGAGCACAGAATTCATTTAGGATATCTTCCATTTTGATTGTTAACATGCTCATGGAGTGATTGTTTTATTCCACCTAATGGAGAATTCCTCACCCGTGTACACAGATCCCCTGATATTAAAGCATATATTGAGTTTCTGATTTTTGTCTAATAGACTTTGTAGGTCTTCATAATGGTTTCTTCTTTTTTCTATGGATTTGGCTTTGTGTGAAGCACACACTCTAATAATATGGATACGTAAATAATTCAATTTATTTTTGTTCTTAGAAACTATTAGTTAATGTAATCTATTTCCGCAATACCTTGGGGGAATGTTTCTATCCCGACTGTAGTTATTTAATCTTCATGATGTTCACGATAGATCAGGATGAAGTCATTTATGGGTTCAATACTTTTACCTGCCTTTTTTGATTCTGATATTACATATATCCAATTTCTTCTCTTTAATCTCCACAATTATTTACTGTCTTCTTCTATTTCAGGATTTAATATTTCACAACCTTACGCTCATTATCAGCTAGTTTCTTCTTTTTTTCAGGTCGTTATGTTGTGTGAATTTCCCCTCCATTTCCAGAAAGCGGTGTACTTCTGCAAGCTGTGGCCGCAAAGGTACGCCAAAACGCCCTCGAAATTTCATGACGTATTGCTGCTTCATTCCTAAAAATGTTTACTGGTTATTTTCCAGCAAAACGAGATTTGAATAATGTTTATATAAATTACTAATTTTTGCGACACTTTATTTTCTTTTTAAATTCTGAATTCTGTAGTAATATTTGCAAAAGAGCAGGAATATGTTTAATAGCTAGTTTAATATATTTTACCTGCTTTTGTTTCATGTTATGTTTTATCAAGTTAGTCAAGTTGTCATACGTAGCAATAATATGAAATAACAAATTTCTATGTTGTCCATACCCTCTAGGAAAACTTTCTCTTGGTGTTACACTTAATTTACGACGCTCACTTGTGGACAGCTTGCTGACAAACAAGAATCTTTGTTTGTTACCTAAACGTAGAAAGTCAATGCAAAGTGTTAGGAAAACGTGATTACCAATTGAGAATTCTTTCGATCAAAATTTTACACTCAATCGATTAATTAAAATATTACTTAGAATTTTGAATGTCCCTCCGACTGTGAGTCACTCCCATAACTTCTGAATGGTTCGCGATACAGAATATAGTTTTCGCTGAACAATGCGGGATCATGGGACACGTAATACGCTATAGAGATAATTCTCGGAATATTTTTAGTTTTGGAGAAATTTATTCATCATTGATGTTTTAAGGAAAACTGTATATGTTTTTCATTAGTAATAGATAGATTATTACAGGGGGATTCAATTATGTAAATTTGTTTAAATTTTGATGTGAGTTTGAGTATGAAATTATACTTTCTGGCGTGTTATTTTAAATTCAACCGACAAAATTTACTATAGCTTTTGCAACTGTCGCCTTTGGTGCAGTTAGCCTTCGCTGCCCCGAGACTGTCGCAGGGAGAGGGGAGAGGGGTGGGGAGGGGGGAGGGGGAGGGGTGGCAATGGGAGCAAAAGTAGAGGCGCAATTACAGCAATCCGTGATATTGACTAAGGGCACGGGAACAAACCTCAATATTACCCATTTTAATGAAATATTTTACGATCAACTCATCTGAATTGAACTTTGGGTGAAAAACATAATTACTCACACAGAAAGGATTTCCAGGTATACGTAAGAGTTAATTTTGTTTTGAGAAACTAAAGGAGAATACAAAACTAAATTACAACTCAAGACCATCTATTTATTACCCAAGCTGACCTTATTTCGGTAACTCATTTTTTAGTATAAATGACGGTTTAAACATTATTATGGTGCCAGAAAAACTCCAATTTTGAGGGTTATTGTCTTACAAGCAAGCCATTCATTATTAAATAAAAGATTTATAGCGGTGAAATACCCTAATTTGATTATATAATATTTCTAATTTGATAATTTTTGTTGCTTAGTACTGTAACCGAACAGCTTTGTTACAACTTGTCTGTTTACATCTGCATTGCGCGCTCCGGGAATCCAGTGCGACAGGAACGCTACTGCGCATGCGCGTCAGATCGTAGGGATCAATGCAGAAATCGATAGTGAGCGATGCGAGATACCACAACGCGAGAGGGTGAAAGTCAGGTCGGTTGCAAACCACCGCCTCGGGAAGGTGTTGATCGGGCCTCCGTTGGAGCGAGAGACGGAACAGCGAACGCACTGCTCAAAAAGGTAAGAGGCAATTTTACTTGTGGATCGTATAAATAAGAAATGATTCGAAGTAGAAATTATATGCAAATATCTTGAAAACATCACGAGTTCTTCGTAAAGAGCGCAAATGACACGTGGTGAACAATCATTCAACGGATACTGTAGTAAAACATTTCAGGATTTTTTGAGCTATTGAGTTCAGTTCTACATTTTTACATTTACTATCGATTTCAGAACAAGAATTCTGATAATGATTGAATGTGAGAAGAAAATTAGTCCGATTCGTTCTGATCATAATTGTACGTGAGACGAAAGAGGACGTCTTGGAGGTTAACTGTATACGGAAACCTTCACTACTTCCTGGCACGTACTACGTGAATCCATGTGAAGTGGACTTCTTTCTTGGCGTGGGAACCGTCGGCGCAGCTCTCACTGTAAGTAAAAAAACATCCTTTCATTTATTATTTCAGTAGTGTAGATGGGTTTTTCGGCTCTCACACGGAACGAATATTTTATAAATGAAGTCTCTAAAGAAAGAAAATTTCACTCAGAGTTGACGAATTGCAATTTAACTTTAAAAATATGAAGGATTAGTTTAAAAAAACGTATTTTAATACTCATGTTAAGTACTACCTAAATGCCAGAGTTCGTTTTCCATGAAACATGCGACTGTCGGTTTGGAATGAAAAAAGGCGTTCAAACGCCTTTCCTTCGTTAACTATTAATTTGTTATTACGAAACCAATTTGAAACTTCTGAAATCGTTTAGGTTACTATTTATTGTTTGTTTTTTGCAATGAATATTCGTTCTCGTACAAATACGCCAGTTTTGTTTTACTTTTTGAGAAGTAGGCAGGAGCGACGAAGCAAAGTGTTTCGTGCGGAGCGAGTTAGTCAAGGTCACTGCTTGAACCGTTGCTCTTGGTTGACGAGGGGAGTCAGAATGTCTGCGTAGAACTGTGTCGGAGAACTACATGAAGAGATCCTAAATATTTTAACAGGGAAGCAAAAATCATTAGAAAAGTCTGGAGAATGTAGGATTAAAAACGGAGATTTTTAATCTCGTGAGACTTCGTACTCATAAATTGTCCTTCTATAATTAAAATGACTTTTTTTAATGATTTTGCTCTTTGTATGTTTGTTTTATTTTAAAAAGAAATATATTAAGTCTATTATTTAATATAGTTTTAAGCCTATATTTTGACCATCCACTCCGGTATTCTTATGCGTATTCTTCATTTGTAGGGATTTTACAATAGTATTTGTAGTGGATTACACAAGATTAGATTTTATAAACTTATTTTTGTAAATCATTGTTTTTGGTAGAATTTATTTTGGCGTGTTATTGAAAATGTGTTATGACTCCAAAAATTGAGAAGATTACATTCAAATTTTATATCATTGTGCTGTTTTTACATAGAATTTTATTTTAAGGAAAACGTTAGGTGTGTTACAATACATTAAGTAAGTATTCTATTCGTTGAGTTAAAGTCGGTGTAGAAAAGTGTAAAATATATTTTATATTTTTTCATTAGAAACAAATGATGTGGTCATGTCACAATTTGAATATTTGCTCTTCAACTGTTCATTAATCATTAATTACAATGAGAGCTTTTGTCTGCCAGAATAGTAAGGCTTATTTAGAAGATACATATTTTTCATTAGGGGCTGTATCTCATATGTTTTGCTCAATAGACATTACTTTTCAAAGCGTGTACTTGTTGGGTACAGTATTTCAGGATTTGTACTGAAGGATGTTGTTTGTTTGCGAATGTATTCCGAAACGGACATGTTATCAATTTTGTAATGTACGACACATACTTCAACATGCCTGTGTCCTATCGTTCTATTCACATAAGATCACCAACTCGAACCTAATTATAGGGTAGAAACATCAATGCAAAATAATGTTGTAGAAGCCGGTTTGCAGAATCAGGTTCATTATTATTCAACAATACACTAGTTTAAATTCGTCTAACACCTAATTCAGTGCGGATACTGAATGGATGGTTTTCATCCCAAGTAATGCCTCCTTTCTTACTTATTCGCGAGAGGAGAGTGTTGACTAGAACTGTGCGAAAGCATTCTGCCTTACCGATCATGTGAAAAATATGTTAAGAATAGGTAGAGGTGATATGAAAATGACCCAGCAATGGTGCCATCAGTGGTACGAAAAAACGGAATCAGTCCGTCAGCCCGTCAGCCGTCAGCCCGTCAGTCCGTCAGTCCGTCAGCCCGTCAGTCCGTCAGTCCGTCAGCCCGTCAGCCCTTCAGCCCGTCAGTCCGTCATTCCGTCAGCGCGTTAGTCCGTCAGCCCGTCAGTCCGTCAGCCCGTCAGTCCGTCAGCCCGTCAGTCCGTCAGTCCGTCAGCCCGTCAGCCCGTCAGCACGTCACCCCGTCAGTCCGCCAGTCCGCCAGTCCGTCAGTACGTCAGCCCGTCAGTCCGCCAGTCCGTCAGTCCGTCAGCCAGTCAGCCCGTCAGCCCGTCAGCACGTCAGTCCGTCAGTCCGTCAGCCAGTCAGCCCGTCAGCTCGTCAGCACGTCAGCCCGTCAGCCCGTCAGCCCGTCAGCCCGTCAGCCCGTCAGCCCGTCAGCCCGTCAGTCCGTCAGTCCGTCAGTCCGTCAGTCCGTCAGTCCGTCAGTCCGTCAGTCCGTCAGTCCGTCAGTCCGTCAGTCCGTCAGTCCGTCAGTCCGTCAGTCCGTCAGTCCGTCAGTCCGTCAGTCCGTCAGTCCGTCAGTCCGTCAGTCCGTCAGTCCGTCAGTCCGTCAGTCCGTCAGTCCGTCAGTCCGTCAGTCCGTCAGTCCGTCAGTCCGTCAGTCCGTCAGCCCGTCAGTCCGTCAGCCCGTCAGTCCGTCAGTCCGTCAGTCCGTCAGCCCGTCAGCCCGTCAGCCCGTCAGTCCGTCAGTCCGTCAGTCCGTCAGCGCGTTAGCCCGTCAGCCCGTCAGCCCGTCAGCCCGTCAGTCCGTCAGCCCGTCAGCGAATCAGCCCGTCAGTCCGTCAGTCCGTCAGTCCGTCAGTCCGTCAGTCCGTCAGTCCGTCAGTCCGTCAGTCCGTCAGCCCGTCAGTCCGTCAGTCCGTCAGTCCGTCAGTCCGTCAGTCCGTCAGTCCGTCAGTCCGTCAGCCCGTCAGTCCGTCAGTCCGTCAGTCCGTCAGTCCGTCAGTCCGTCACTCCGTCAGCCCGTCAGCCCGTCAGTCCGTCAGTCCGTCACTCCGTCACTCCGTCAGCCCGTCAGCCCGTCAGTCCGTCAGTCAGTCAGCCCGTCAGTCCGTAAACTGGTCAGCCCGTCAGTTCGTCAGTTCGTCAGCCCGTCAGCCGTCATTCCGTCAGTCCGTCAGCACGTCAGTCCGTCAGCCCGTCAGCCGTCAGGCCGACAGCCCGTCAGCCCGTCATTCCGTCAGCCCGTCAGTCCGTCAGCCCGTCAGTCCGTCAGCCCGTCAGTCCGTCAACCCGTCAGCCAGTCAGTCCGTCAGCCTGTCAGCCCGTCAGCCCGTCAGTCCGTCAGCCCGTCAGTCCGTCAGCCCGTCAGCCCGTCAGCCCGTCAGCCAGTCAAACCGTCAGCCCGTCAATCCGTCAGACCGTCAGTCCGTCAACCCGTCAGCCCGTCAGCCCGTCAGACCGTCAGTCCGTCAGACCGTCAGTCCGTCTGCCCGTCAGTCCGTCAGCCCGTCAGTCCGTCAGCGCGTCAGCCCGTCAGCCCGTCAGCGCGTCAGCGCGTCAGTCCGTCAGCCCGTCAGTCCGTCAGCCCGTCAGTCCGTCAGCCCGTCAGCCCGTTAGCCCGTCAGCCCGTCAGCCCGTCAGCCCGTCAGTCCGTCAGCCCGTCAGCCCGTCAGTCCGTCAGCCCGTCAGCCCGTCAAACCCTCAGCGCGTCAGTCCGTCACTCCGTCAGCCCGTCAGCCCGTCAGTCCGTCAGTCCGTCACTCCGTCACTCCGTCAGCCCGTCAGCCCGTCAGTCCGTCAGTCAGTCAGCCCGTCAGTCCGTAAACTGGTCAGCCCGTCAGTTCGTCAGTTCGTCAGCCCGTCAGCCGTCATTCCGTCAGTCCGTCAGCACGTCAGTCCGTCAGCCCGTCAGCCGTCAGGCCGACAGCCCGTCAGCCCGTCATTCCGTCAGCCCGTCATTCCGTCAGCCCGTCAGTCCGTCAGCCCGTCAGTCCGTCAGCCCGTAAGTCCGTCAGCCCGTCAGTCCGTCAACCCGTCAGCCAGTCAGTCCGTCAGCCTGTCAGCCCGTCAGTCCGTCAGCCCGTCAGTCCGTCAGCCCGTCAGCCAGTCAAACCGTCAGCCCGTCAGCCCGTCAATCCGTCAGACCGTCAGTCCGTCAACCCGTCAGCCCGTCAGCCCGTCAGCCCGTCAGCCCGTCAGTCCGTCAGACCGTCAGTCCGTCTGCCCGTCAGTCCGTCAGCCCGTCAGTCCGTCAGCGCGTCAGCCCGTCAGCCCGTCAGCCCGTCAGTCCGTCAGCGCGTCAGCCCGTCAGCCCGTCAGCGCGTCAGCGCGTCAGTCCGTCAGCCCGTCAGTCCGTCAGCCCGTCAGTCCGTCAGCCCGTCAGCCCGTTAGCCCGTCAGCCCGTCAGCCCGTCAGCCCGTCAGTCCGTCAGCCCGTCAGCCCGTCAGTCCGTCAGCCCGTCAGCCCGTCAAACCCTCAGCGCGTCAGTCCGTCAGTCCGGCAGCCCGTCAGTCCGTCAGCCCGTCAGCCCGTCAGTCCGTCAGTCCGTCAGTCGTCAACCCGTCAGTCCGTCAGCCCGTCAGTCCGTAAACCCGTCAGCCAGTCAGCCCGTCAGTTCGTCAGTCCGTCAGCCCGTCAGCCGTCATTCCGTCAGTCCGTCAGTCCGTCAGCCTTCAGGCCGACAGCCCGTCAGCCAGTCAGTCCGTCAGCCCGTCTGCCCGTCAGTCCGTCAGCCCTTTAGACCGTCAGCCCGTTAGTCCGTTAGTCCGTCAGCCCGTTAGTCCGTTAGTCCGTCAGCCCGTTAGTCCGTCAGCCCGTTAGTCCGTCAGCCCGTTAGTCCGTCAGCCCGTTAGTCCGTCAGCCCGTTAGTCCGTCAGCCCGTTAGTCCGTCAGCCCGTTAGTCCGTCAGTCCGTCAGTCCGTCAGCCCGTTAGTCCGTCAGCCCGTCAGTCCGTCAGTCCGTCAGTCCGTCAGTCTGTCAGCCCGTCAGTCCGTCGGTCCGTCAGCCCGTCAGTCCGTCAGCCCGTCGGTCCGTCAGCCCGTCAGCCCGTCAGCCCGTCAGTCCGTCAGTCCGTCAGATCGTCAGTCCGTCAGACCGTCAGTCCGTCAGACCGTCAGTCCGTCAGACCGTCAGTCCGTCAGACCGTCAGTCCGTCAGCTCGTCAGTCCGTCAGCTCGTCAGTCCGTCAGCCCGTCAGTCCGCCAGCGCGTTAGTCCGTCAGCCCGTCAGCGTGTCAATCCGTCAATCCGTCAGTCCGTCAGTCCGTCAGTCCGTCAGTCCGTCAGTCCGTCAGACCGTCAGTCCGTCAGTCCGTCAGTCCGTCGGTCCGTCGGTCCGTCGGTCCGTCGGTCCGTCGGTGCGTCGGTGCTTCGGTGCGTCGGTGCGTCAGTCCGTCAGTCCGTCAGTCCGTCAGTCCGTCAGTCCGTCAGTCCGTCAGTCCGTCAGCCCGTCAGCCCGTCAGCCCGTCAGTCCGTCAGTCCGTCAGTCCGTCAGTCCGTCAGTCCGTCAGCCCGTCAGTCCGTCAGCCCGTCAGTCCGTCAGTCCGTCAGTCCGTCAGCACGTCAGTCAGTCCGTCAGCCGTCAGGCCGACAGACCGTCAGCCCGTCAGCCCGAAAGTCCGTCAGCCCGTTAGTCCGTCAGCCCGTTAGTCCGTCAGCCCGTTAGTCCGTCAGCATGTCAGTCCGTCAGTCCGTCAGTCCGTCAGTCCGTCAGTCCGTCAGTCCGTCAGTCCGTCAGTCCGTCAGTCCGTCAGTCCGTCAGTCCGTCAGTCCGTCAGTCCGTCAGTCCGTGAGTCCGTCAGCCCGTTTGTCCGTCAGCCCGTCAGCCCGTCAGTCCGTCAGCCCGTCAGCCCGTCAGCCCGTCAGTCCGTCAGTCCGTCAGTCCGTCAGTCCGTCAGCCCGTCAGTCCGTCAGTCCGTCAGCCCGTCAGTCCGTCAGTCCGTCAGTCCGTCAGTCCGTCAGTCCGTCAGTCCGTCAGTCCGTCAGTCCGTCAGCCCGTCAGTCCGTCAGCCCGTCAGCCCGTCAGTCCGTCAGCCCGTCAGTCCGTCAGCCCGTCAGCCCGTCAGTCGGTCATCCCGTCATCCCGTCAGCCCGTCAGTACGTCAGCCCGTCAGCCCGTCATTCCGTCAGTCCGTCAGTCCGTCAGTCCGTCAGCCCGTCCGCTTGTCATGCCGTCAGCTTGTCAGTCCGTCAGTGCGTCCGTCAGTCCGTTCGTCAGTCCGTTCGTCAGTCCGTCAGTCTGTTCGTCAGTCTGTTCGTCAGTCCGTCCGTCAGTCCGTCCGTCAGTCCGTCTGTCAGTCCGTCCGTCAGTCCGTCCGTAGTCCGTCCGTCAGTCCGTCCGTCAGTCCGTCGTCAGTCCGTCCGTCAGTCCGTCCGTCAGTCCGTCCGTCAGTCCGTCCGTCAGTCCGTCCGTCAGTCCGTCCGTCAGTCCGTCCGTCAGTCCGTCCGTCAGTCCGTCCGTCAGTCCGTCCGTCAGTCCGTCCGTCAGTCCGTCCGTCAGTCCGTCCGTCAGTCCGTCCGTCAGTCCGTCCGTCAGTCCGTCCGTCAGTCCGTCCGTCAGTCCGTCCGTCAGTCCGTCCGTCAGTCCGTCCGTCAGTCCGTCCTTCAGTCCGTCCTTCAGTCCGTCCTTCAGTCCGTCCTTCAGTCCGTCCTTCAGTCCGTCCGTCAGTCCGTCCGTCAGTCCGTCCGTCAGTCCGTCCGTCAGTCCGTCCGTCAGTCCGTCCGTCCGTCAGTCCGTCCGTCAGTCCGTCCGTCAGTCCGTCCGTCAGTCCGTCCGTCAGTCCGTCCGTCAGTCCGTCCGTCAGTCCGTCCGTCAGTCCGTCCGTCAGTCCGTCCGTCAGTCTGTCCGTCAGTCCTACAATCCGTCTGTCAGCCCTTCCTTTAGTTTGTCAGCCTGTTCTTTAGTTTGTCAGTCCGTTCTTTAGTTTGTCAGTCCGTTCTTTAGTTTGTCAGTCCGTTCTTTGGTTTGTCAGTCCGTTCTTTAGTTTGTCAGTCTTTTCTTTAGTTTGTCAGTCCGTTCTTGAGTCTGCCTGTCAGTGCGTACTTCAGTCCGTCCGTCAGTTAAGGTTTGTTTTAAAAAAAATGCGTTTCTCATGATTTGCGTTAGATTCAGAGATTATCAATAGCCAATTTCTTTCAATTCAATAGGCCAAATTGTTAGCCTGAATTCTTATCTTTAGGATATTCTGAAAATAATATTTTTAAAAACTATTTTTTTGATGGTTTGAATGTACCTATTAGTACATTGTTGAATAGCTGTGAATAACTATACCACATTTACATGAATCGTTTCGACTTTTTAGTAGATATTTCAAATTTACGGTAATTATTAAATTTAATTTGTAAAGAAGAATTTAAACAAGTACTTTATTCGATTCTTTTGCGTATAACTTTCTGTACCCGAAAATGAGCTTGTGCAATTTGTTTAAGATGTATATTTATCATGAACTTGAACAATACGAATAAAATTTATGTTTATAAAATAGTCACTGGCGGTGCCATACTAAGCTAGTTAACAGTATTATGATAACCATTAGGTATGATAAGAAGAAATACAAAATATTTTGGGTATTCGTCAAACTAAAAAGAAAATGGCCCAGAACTGTATTTCGATTTACATTTACAAACGATTTACGACAATTAATTGGCAGTTATGAACCGAAAGATAGTATTGCAAACCCAGATGCCAACGGTTCGAGTGGCAGCTAGAAATAAACTCATATGGTGACAAATATGCTTGATTGCTTGAATTATTGTTAGTGATTTCGGCTGTGAACTTCCCCCGCTGAATTGCGTGATCCAGTGCCCGAAATTCTAGCGGGGTTTTCCCCAACCAGGAATCTTCCAGCAGCGAGGCACCGTCCCAGCCGGGACCAGCTCTGAGCTCCCGACCTGTCTCCCACCATGTGTGTGATGGTTTGGTGCATGTAAGTGAAAGCGTGCGTGAAAGGAGGGGAGGAGGATACGAAAAATAAGAGGAAGGAAATATAGCGCGCAGACCGTGGCCCTTTATTTAGGGTTCTGCTACGGCATTTACCTGGTGATGATCGGAGAAGTCACGGAAAACTATCGATGAGAGCAGCCGGCCGCTACAATTCTCCTCCAGACAGTGACTGAATTCGACTAAGCTGTCAAAGCTAGTGTCGAAAATCCTGTCATCGTCGAGAGTCGAACCTAGGACCTCCCGGTGTGAGGCACTGCAGTGACATCAGTTGATGCCCTGAGCCCCCTCTCCCGGTGTGACAAACATGAGAGGGTTTGGTTCGCTAGGCTAGAGCGCACGTCGAGTGCTGCCTGTCGAAATCTCCGGCCTCTTCACCGATGCTCCTTCCGCCCCAGGCGGGATGCGGTGGTGGAGGAAGAGGGGGGGGGGGTGGCCGCCGATAGCGGGCCGCGGGGCCCTGGAGGGCGCGGGGCCAAGAAGCTGGGAATTTGCCTCGCTCTCTCGCCGACACGCTCAGTGAGGGCAGTGGGCGCAACAAGAGAAGCGGGACGACAACAGCAGGTACGGTAAGGCCTGTGTCACACGAGCGTTGCGTTGACGCGCGATATGTAAAGCGCTTCGTAGATTAACACTGTATCTTATGCAGAACGGCCAAAGCGCTCGTGTGCCGTTTCGTGTAAGACAGTGTTAATCTATGAAGGGTTACATCACGCGCGTCAGCGCAACGCTCGGTCGCAGGGGGCCTAACTAGAGCCCTGCAATAGCAAAAATCTTGATGAACAAAACCATAAAAAAAAGACTTGAACAGCCAAGAATGCTAGACGTGAAGAACTGCCTTGACTAAAACGGTCGCGGTTTTCTAAACTTGCCTTAGGCGTGGATGTTTGTGTGTCTTCATTTTATCCGTATATGTATTCCCCTTACCATTAGCCTGCAGAATGTAAACCAGTCTTAAAAAATTACAAGGGTCGATATATTACCAGAACAGTTTCAAAGTGACATTAAAGAAATTAAAAAAAAACACACACACAAAATGGTTTCCCAGAGAGTAGCATGCACACTCCTCAAACAACAAATAATATATACTGAAAGATGAAAACCGATTTAAAAAAATTACAGTGGTCGATGTATCACCAGAACACTTTCAAATCAAACCTTAAATATATAATAAAAAAAAACACAAAATGGTTTAAAAAAAAGTAGCATGCACACTACTCATGAACAACAATTAAAATACTCTCATGTACCACTGCATCAACTTATCTGCTTTCAAGAAAACGTCACCACGAATATTGCAATAACGTGGTATTGTGTATAGAACAGTTCTTTATATTCTAAAAATATAAAAAAAGAGATGATGCATAATACAAAACGTGAATAAGTAATATTTAATGTCAAGCGGCCTTTTCATTGGAGCCTTGGTGACGTCATCTGTGTGGAAATAGCGTAATGTAAAATTTCCGTTTGTACGCTCAGTGATTTAATAGGCGGCAAAACCCAGTCAAATATTTGCATTTATCAACAAAATCGAAGCTGTTTTTTACTGTTTTTGGGTTTTGTCGATATCATGGGTTTCTGACAAAACTATAATCTCTTACATAACCGGAGGATGCATTGTGGATGAATCAACTTACGCGTATATTCCAAAATAATAAAATAGACTTTTTTAGGAAAGTCGGGTAAACCGTGAAGCATTTTTGTTAGCTTATAAACCCTCCAGAAAGATTATTTATATTATATTACGAAGAACTATCATCGAAATATGATACGGAATTTTTATTGTATTAGAAAAGAATATGAAAGTGTCATTTTTATCAGCCTACAGCTACTAGAGAAAGGGTTTGTCTATTACTGGAATTTCCTGATATTTTTGATGTTCCCTTTGTACACTTGATTTGTGCCCACAAACAGCAAGCCGCGACGATTTCATCTGATTTCATACCAAGGAAGAGTTTTCTTCCCCAGGGCGGACATTTAGCATGTTGCCTCTATACTCACCAGAGGCAACCGGTGGGTTTCGAATTAAGTGTAGGGTGACCATATGTAACGATTTGAACGGGACAGTCCCGTTTTCAGGGCATTGTAGCCTTCTTTTCTTGATTCTTTCGGCAAAGTAATAATCTTGGTTAATTATGTGTCGCTTGTTTCCAGAACTCTCTCGTCTTATAAGTACACAGAAGGCGATGCTCGTTGCAGTTTCTGCTAATGCTCTTCCAATTCCGTCTCGATCAGGTTGTTGTCCAGTTCCCCTGATCCATTGAGCAAATGCTGAGATGGCCCCTTGTTTTGCTTCTGGACGTAAATGTAGCTTCACTATGCGCACGTTTTGTTGAACTCTCCTTTTGCTTGTAATGGTAGGAGTAGAGGTAAGGGCGAGTTGCTATTTTGTTAGCAATGCAGAAAAATCACACTTGCAATTCGTGTATCGATGGAAATAAATTTTCTAGAACTCAGAAATGAAAATGACTATTTTTCAAATATTGCTAATCTTGATATTTTTAAAATTTATTGTTATTTATTTATGTTAAACCTTTACTCGTCTTTCAACTGTTTATAGTTAAAATGACGGAAAGGGATTCTGGAACTCAACAAAACGTGCGCAGATAATCTTCTCCCCCTACGTCACATACAGTTTTTACTGTTTTATGCCTGAATAAATCTTAATCTAAATATAAATTTATCTAAGAAAAATTTCGCAGCCTCAAAAGCTTTGATCAATAACTCCTTAATTGAACATTGGTAAAGGAACGCTCACCATCTCAGAATTTTCAACTTTCACGATTTGTTGTGAAAACAATTGGTTGTTACTGGAGACAACATCATTCAAGCGTGCCGCGATAAGGCACTCGTCAATAATACGTGATAATCATGCACTGCAATGACGCCCGTTTAGCCACTTGCGATAAAACATTTTTACACAATATGTGACAAATAGCGATTTTTAACGATGCTATTCTGATAGCGATTTAAACAAGCCAGTTTTAAAGTTTGTGGTTTATTTTATTGTGCTTAAATGCAATAAAATATTTGAAAGGTTTGATAGATTGAAGGAAGATACATTTTTTCGAATCGTTTTATATACGAATCTAAAAAATTTACTTGCACAATCTGCATAACAATTTTTGGTATAAATTGGGTTCTGAACTATTCGGGAAGAAAAAGACAGTATATGTAATTGTGTAACAGCTAACCGTCAATGACGAGCTCAGAATCTCATTAGAATGCGTGTCCGCCATTTTGGATTCGTATTTTTGTGCAAACTCGAGTGGCTGCAACTTTGTAGGCGGATGGAGCTTCACTTCGTATGTTATTACGATCAAATAAGATTTATCGACTGTTTCGTTACCAAGGAATGGCGGTAAGGGTTTCTGTGTTGAAAATTCTCTCCTACGTAGGTGACTCAAGGCATTAACTGATGTCTCTGCAGTTCCTCTGACCGGAAGGTCCGCGGTGGTAGTATTTTCCAGAGTAGCTACATAACTACGTAGGTCATATTTAGCTGGCTGGAGGAGAATTGTAGGTGCCGGCTGCTGTAATTGGTAGTTTTCCGGGGCTTCTCCAATCAACAACATGCAAATGTCGGAGCAGTACCCTAACAAATGAGCCACGGACCGCGCGCGATCTTTTCTTCCTCTTCCTTGTTCTTTCCTGACCCCCTTTCATACACACTCTTAAACTCACACGCACTACACTACCACACATGCCGGAAGTCCTGTCGAAAGCTTAGTGCTCGCCCCGTCTGGGGCGGTGCTGCGCTGGTGGGAGATATCTGGTTGGGGAAAATCTCCGGAAGCCATCGTAGGTTGGCACCGGGTCTCACCATCCAAATGGTCAAGAGCACCTCCACCTCCAGCAATGAAAACGTGCACTACGCGTTCGTGACCAATGACTTTACAGTTGATGTATCCAGAAACGGTAATCAATCAATCAATCGAAATTTCGCCTTTTTCCTTTGCCAGATTACATTCCTTTCTCTCTTGTTACTCACGCGAGAAAGTAAGTCATTACATTTCGACCGCTAGTTTCGCCTTCGAGTCCACTGCGTGGCCGCGGGCCCGCTTCCCCGTCCTTCCGCCGCCGGCCGCCGCCGCGAGCACCGGAGGTCGCGGGTCGCACCCCGCCGGCGCCAACTCGAGCGCGACTACGATAGTGGCTCGCAGCTCCTAACCTCGCCGCCCCCGCCGCCACCGGGCCCGGCGCTTCGACGCCGCGACCCATATTAAATAAATCTCGCTTCCCGAGGCATCGGATCGGTGCGGAAACGAACTCGGTGGCGACGCCGTCATTTATTTTTGTAGCCGGTCGCTATTTTCGGAAACCTATACAGGGTCGAGCGGTATTCGATGATTCTCGATGCATCGGAAGGCAGCGGAGAAATATGCAATGCAGAGTCGATTACGGTGCTCTTATTTTAATCTTGCCTCTGTCTTTGTTTTAGTTAAATTAGTTTTCATTACCGGTTTTTTTCTTCGGACTGTTAACATCAATGCCACTTTTTGCTGATGAATGATTTAGTTTGACGGAAGTTTTGAATTGTTATGCATTACAAAAGTATTCATAGTTTCGCAATACAAGACGGACATTAAAATTGAAATGGAAATTCGCGTATTTCTAAGCACTTAATAAAGTTGAACATCATTAGTCGCCGTAAATCAATTTACGTTTGCTTTACTTTGCACTATTCCTCTTATTTAACCTCAGGCATGGAGCAGATAAGCGCTGGAGCATACAATGAGTTATAGACCTCGGCATTCAGCATTCTGCAGAAATCTAACATTAAAGTATTTTAGAAGTTGCTTATTTGGTTCGTTGTAAATATCTGCAGAGGCGTTGCTAAAGAACGTCGTAATACGAAGGGAATAAAATGTGATATAATTCTGATAATAATATACTGGCATAACACTGACATTACACTGGTTTAGTTACGAATACATTTTTGTTGAGGTTTAAAATTCATGATTTTCACAAATTCTCTTCTTTCAAGAAATTTTGTATTTCTAAACAACTTATCGTTGTTTTTATGAAAAAAGGTGTATGAAATGCATTCACAAAATAATATTTCTTTCGTGTGATAGAAATATTAGATTAAATGCATCTATCATTTTTTCCCTGACGTCGCAATTTTATGAGGATTTAGAGTTTCCGTGTAGTCTTTATGCTTATAATATTTTTAGTTTGTAGGATAATCGTCGAAGTTCAACCCATAGATTTAGGAAGAAATGATTTTACGACGCCAGACAAATAAGATTTCTTGCATTATATGTAGCTCACGTTCTTCATAAGCCCGGCCCAAATCAACTATTTAACATGAAAACACTTACTTCGCAACGTTATTTTCAGAATGACGGACCCCATCAGCAAAGTATCCTTCGTGTAGGAATTTCATTGTCATTGCAGTAGCTATAGGGATAACGACGGTTGTGTCGAAGTGGGTGATGGTGTTGATGTTAATAGGGCCATTCACCGTGAAGGTAATGATATAGGCGATGAGAACAGTATGTTTGATAGTAACGTTCGCGAACTAGATGTCTATGACACTGAGTGCACTTGAAGGTGTCAGTGATGCGGATGATGTTGGTAACGGCGCAATGACGATGTCTGCCGCTGACGGTGTCAATGTCGGTACTGGTGTCCCTAACGTTGACAGTGTCGATGGGGATGACATATACGACGGTAGCCATGACGGCCGCAGTGGCGGTGACTGAATGAATGATGAGGATTATGGTGATTCGTGTGGTAACGGCGTCACTGCCAGTAACGACAGCAGCGGCTGTAGTGGCGAAAGTACCGATTGTGGTATCCGAAGCGTTACTGAGGATTGTGACGGAGTTGTGATTGGACAGTAGCCTCTTTCGGACAACGGATGGGATAGTAATGTCGTTGGCGATTACGACAACAGCCGCAGTGACAGTGGCGTTTACATGGACGATGCCAATTATGGTAATTGGCTGGCGGAATCGGTGTCGCTGACAGCGACGACACCCGCGGCGCTGGAGTGCAGACTGCGTCGATGATGCCTGCGCCGGGGTTGCGGGCGGGCGGTGGCGTCGTGTTTGCCATGTCGGAGAGCAGAGTTTGCCCGCGCGCTGAGGTGGCGAGACTTCAGCGGCAAACAAACGCTAACTCGGGAGATGTTAGTCGCCTCGCGGCGGGAACGTTGACTCGGTTCTCCGACGGAGGCGGCGGCGCCGGCGGCGGCGGCGAAGCGATGTACCTTATACGTACTACTTTACAAAACTATTTGTACTAACACATAATAAAATATTAGACATATTTCCAAAATGTAAAAAATTCTGAATGTTCAGTTTTCGAGTGAAGAGTTTGGAATTATTTCTTTTTTTGCCTATATCCGACGATGGTGTAATAATTGAGATTGTAACGAAGTATTTTGAAAAAAAAAACACAATATAAATGCTTTTGAGTTTCCTAAAAAAGTTGAAACGTATAGAATACAATCATCGGTTGGCATCTGAGCCATCTCGTTGGCAAAGGCCTATTTTCAATGCAAACTCAAACATAAGCATAACGCATAGACGTAGACATTAACATAAGTGATAAGCTAAAGTATTCACAATGTATAACATAAACGAAACCAAAATAAGAGTTTCTATTCTAGTTTACTATTGGTTGGATGTGAGAATTGTTTTCGCGGTATCGATTGTGTACGTGGCTCATGGTACGTGGCGTTAGTTCATCTATCGACTTCGATACTCGATTTAGAGTTAACATACTGTGATTGGTTTATTTCTTATGTCTTACTTAAGCATGAGCTTAAGAAACGTGCAAGCATTATGAATGATTCCGCTTGTGGACAAAGTCTTAACTTTTATGTTAACGCCATGCTAATGTTATTGTGTGCATTGTGAATGGCCTTAAAGGGTTAGGGTTCGTACATCTTAGGCGCGTCCATAAACTGAGAGAACATCAGTTAGGAGAGAACCAACATCCAATCTAGAACATAACTCATGTTAGGAGATTGGCTGTTCGCTCGTGATCTGACTTTGCCGACCAGCTCCTGTGATATTTTATTTTCCATAAAGATACTGTCACAGAGTTACAAGTAATCACAGAATAAGTACTTGTTGACAGACTAATAATGTAACAGGTGCAAAGCTTCGGGCATATTGATTCGTGGAGTTCTGTTTCTTAAACACATTTATTTCTTTTATGTGGAATACATTGCTTAGTGTAATCACTTTACATATCATTTTTAGATTTATTATGGTTAAAATATCTAAGCTAACTCAATACATTGAAGAGTACACTCTAGGTGAGAACGTCGGTGAATCATGGTTGGCTAAAATTTTGAGAAAGGCTTCAAACGGGTATCTATTTTCTTTATTCGGCCGTGGGTTTAATTTGTCGCTAGTTGGAAATGAGATGCTGCTGGTATGTCTGTTAACTTTAGATAGAAATTGTGTGATATATGGTCTTTTTATTTTATTATTGTATTAACGTTTAATTCAGAATGAAGTTGTTTATTACTAATAAATCTGGGGACATTTGTGATTAATCTGATTAATTTATGTTGAAATACCTGGATTTTATTGACATTTGTGAGGACTGCGTGTGTCCATATTGAGCATGCGTAGAGCATTAGTGGCCTTATTATTGTTTTATATATTGTTGTGGAGTTTGTGTATGACAGAGATTTGTTTGTTGATTAGTGGCCGGAGTTGAAAGAGTTTATTTCTTGTATGTTTAATTTTGATATCTATAAGGATTTTCCAGGTTAGTTTTGTGTCCGGGTGAAGTTCTAAGTATTTTATGGGTTGTAAAGATGGGGTCCAGGTGATGGGGGAGTTGTTTATTACTAGCGGAGGGGGGAGAGGTAAACTCTCTGAGTGAGAATATTTGTGCCTTCGTTTTGTCTGGATTAAGTTCAGTTTTTCAGATGTTTGCCCAGGTTTCAAATTTGTTTACCTGTCTTTGAATTTGTGGGTGTTCTGTAGACGTACGATTCTCCTCTGTGCCTGATTATACATCATTAGTTCATACTTACAAAGCTGTCAATCTGTGTTTTTCTTCAGTACAACTCATACGTTTTCAGAGGAAATCTCATTACATTTACTGATTTGAAAAAAGAGAGCCATTTAAAAATCGTCGAAGAATCGTTGATCAAAGTCAATTTCATTTATTAATAAGATTTAACAAAAAAATCAAATATTTTTCTATGTTATATGTAAGACATATCTAGCAGATTAAACAACTAAGTCATAGCATGTTCCAAGTAAGCTCGGTTGTTGGCATATGACATGTGTAAGAGTATGGACTCAAAGTTAAAAAGCCTCTTGCCCTAAATACTCTGACAGACATTTTACACCTTGCGGCACCTACACGAGCTTCCAATACCTTCATACCGCCATGGAACTTATGCCCTTTGTGGTTGCCACCCTCCTGTCGCTGTAGCAACGTTATTTTTATTTATTTATTATATCGTACAAAACAGTTAAATACTGTGTGACGTACTATGGGAAGAAGTGCAATACGTTTTGGAACCTTTTGTAACAGCTAGGGAGGTACAAGGGAGGTCACATGTTGTACGCTTAGGAGTTAGTAGACCCACTTTGAAGAGAGTAGGACCTTCCTTTGGCAAGGAAACGAAAGGGAAGAAAATCTGATTTTGTTAGGGCTTAGACGGTGGTGTGGAAACGTCCCTAACCATACCATGGCATAGAAAGTAAATGTGACATGTGTTATGACCTCTAAGTAACATTCTATATTTTCCTTTTCTTCATTTCCTTCTTTTCGATTCTATTTCACATTTAGGGAAGTCAATTTCTATGAAACGAGCTGATACTAGTTTTTCAGGGATTATCTAGTCAAATGACATTCATAATATACTCTGATTGACCCTCTATTTCAAACAATGTGAACACTTTTCAGTGCTTTGTATTTCTTAAACTACGAACAACATTTGAAGAGCTCATACTGTATGTTAATGCGTTTTCTGTTACATAAGATTGACATCAATCGTAATAATAATAATAATAATAATAATAATAATAATAATAATAATAATAATTTATTGAGTCACATATACATTTACAACCGTGTATGACAAGTGAATATGATATGTATTAGGTGCAGAGAGTGAAGTTACATTACTGTTCATAAGTAAAACAAGAAGCTATCTCAGTATTTGCTCAAAGAACCTGAAAAACTGGACAAAAAAACTTAATCGAGATGTCGAGATGAGTACGAGAGACGTATTGTAGCATGAAACGATATACGTTTCAGAAAAATTCTGGATTACTTTACTAGAACTCACACAAAGAATAAATTTCTTCAGGATTAACCCTCTTTAATTGTTATCATATATTTCGGTTAACAAGCATTATGAGTGGTTGTATTTTTGTTTTTGCCGTTTTTCCGTTGGAAAAAGTCATGATGTTTGCTGCAGAATAAATAAAAGGTACTACTTCAAACATATTTGAAAATTTGCGTTGAATGATGTAGTACGTGAGCAATGTATACGTCGAAGAGAAATGAAGGTTTGTTTTCACAGTGACAAGTGTAGTAAGTTTAAATGCTGTTACATAACAAGAACGTTTGTTCTAGTGAAATGTACTCATGTATACTGGATTGCATCGTTTCATTAAATTCCCATGTGCGTCAATACCGTTTTGTTTTCACACTGTGTCTCTATCACGATTGCTGTCTGCGTATTTTTGGCATTGATCATCAGAATGGTTCCACACGCGCCACTCGTTGAGTGATTTTGTCAACTAAATTGTATTCGAAGATCGTAAATAAAATACTGGCTAATTCGAAAAACAATTTGTTTGTTAGTTAAAACATTATTAAAATTCTAAGTACCGGACTTTGTTAATGACGTATTCATCACCATTAGATCTGCCCCTTTGATATCAAGAGTTTGAGATTTTACTTTACAACGTTCATAAAGGCGATACTGACTTGAATTGTATTGAATTCTTTACAATTCGAGACAGTGCCTGGTATAAAAAAGACGTAATTTTTTAATTTTAATATTAATATTAAAGAATAGTTGTAGTAGTAGTAGTTTGTATTGAATAGCTGTAAAAGAGAAATCATGCATGAAGCAAATGTTGCACTTGTGCCGATACATTAAGCAAACTCTAAGATTGCTCATTGCTTTGCTTCTGGAGCTTCACTATATGCGCACGTGATGTTGATCCGTCTTTTTGGTAGTTACGGGAGACGTAGGGCCATAAAAGGAGTGCTATTTCATTAGAAATACTATCAGTCCAAGCGTGCAGATGGTTTGCCTAAACAAATGTTTTCTTTTAAACAGCGAAACATTCTAGGTTTCAAATGTTGCCAATCGCACACGTTGGTATCTTTTTTCAGCCTTAGCGACCTCGGCTATTCAGGCCGGCAAGTTGGTACGTTTATTCCTAATTAATGTGTATGTAGTAAGAGCGGGTACGAGTTCTGAGTTTCTAGATAACGTGAGTAAATTATTCTCCCGTCCCCCAAGTGTCACATACAATTTTTATTTTTAGAAAATATTTCTTATTTATCCCTTAGTTACTCGCGCTGGCGCACTTTATTCGCCACTGGAACTGTTTTCTCCGTAGGTGTCAGATGACATCAGCGCGCGTTCTGACATTTGACCTAACTTCGCAGAAGGCATAAGATTTACTGAAGTGGCTAGACGATTGTATTTTCGTTGGAAAGTGTTCGTTGACATACTTTCTACACCGCGCGGGTACCGAAATGAATTTTCATTTTCGTTTAATTACCACAGGAATTTTTTTATTTACTGATGTAATTCAACTAATTTATTTAGTTTTACATTAGGAACAATACAGAAATGAATAATTTATCGGAAAAGCATATATGTGTATTATTACATGAGGGATAGTCAGAAGACAAAATTCGCGATGCTACAAGTGATTCTGAGGAAGACGTTCTAGTGGTTGAGAGTAAACATTACACGTGGTCCGAGATTCATTACGCTAGTGAATATTCAAGTAAAATTTACAGTGTAGAGATATTTTCATTAATAAAGACAAGGTATTAGAGTGGAATAAAACACCGCTTGTCAGCAAATTTACAAAAACTGGATGTCTAGACGATAAAGAATAACCATCAACAAAATTAATAAATCACTGACACATTTGCAAAAGAGCAAAAATCCGCACCGCTACACATATTACTATACTTACCTCTAACTTGTGCCACAAATTTGCATGAACGAACATAATCCTTGTCAGCAAAGGCGAAAATTGTTATGAAAATTAATATGATAAATGTATAATAGTTATTATTTAATTAAATTTTAATATGCATACATTTCAAATAAAACTAAATACAAATTATATCCAAATATTATATCCAAATATTATATCCAAATATTATTACATGACCTACGAGTAGAAGAGTATAAAATATACGGTATCTAATAGACTGTGAATATTCCTTTTGGTTAATCTCCGTATCTATTGCCGTAACACTGATGAAACATCAAATAATGTTTGTACATCAAATAATGAGAAATTATTTATACAGAAATTCACGAATTTAAACAAAATTTAATAAATTAATTCATAAGAATTACGTTCATGCAGGCTCGGCCATCAACGCTCATTTCAGGCGCTAAAGTGCTACTGCTGTGTGGACGCTCTTTTAGAGTCAAGGTTAGCCATAGTTTCATTAAGATACACTGGAAGTAAATTAAACGTTTCCCCCGGTATTCTGTAAATTTTGTGTGTTATGTATTTATTGAGTAAGAAACTAAAATTATTCTCATTTTGAAAGAACTCATTTTTTTAACCATTGTATTACTATCTGCCCGTACAAAGCCGTTCATTTTTGCTAGTAAGTAAATGAAATAATTGCTAGGCGCTTTTCATTTACAGATCAATATATTAATATTCGGGGTGAATATTTGTATTACGTTGAGAACGTTAGAAATTCGCGAAGAAAAATATTTCTGCCACAAAGATCCGCCATCTTGATCATTCCTCGCCTGCTCGCACAATGGCTCTTCCGGCGGAAGTCTCCGAAGAGTTAACTGCGTTATCCGCGCCCATACATCAGCAGTTAACGCCGCGTCGCATACAGCCAGATACGCGTGTGGTGTGCAGGGAGCCGTGGCGAAGGAAAGGGGAGGAGGGTGGGAGAGAGAGAGGGGGGGAGGGGACTGGAGAGGCAGCGGCCTCCGCATAAGCGACACTCGAAGAGACGCCGCATATGGCATATTTATACTGCAGAGGGGGTCGAGCATCGCTTTCATGCATTTAAACTGCCTTAAAGAATACAGCGCCTGTTGGGCTGTCTGGAGTGGTGGAGGTGGTGGTAGCAATGATGGTGGTGGTGGTGGTGGTGATGGTCAGAGACATTGGGGAAGGGGGGCTGGTGGTGATGGTGGTTGATGATATTGATGATAATGGTTGGTGTAGTGATGATGATAGAAAAATAATGTAATTGTAATTCTGGCGAATGATGGTGAGTGCTGTTGGTGGAGTAAACAAAGTTGGTAATATTGGAGATGATAAATTTGTTGGAGGTGTCTACAGTGACTGGCGAGGAACCTCACAATTATGTTTGTGGAGTCGTGTGCATGGTTCGGATGGATGTGTATGGTTATTGTTACAATGGTAGTGAGTTGTGCGAAGCAGTCGTGTCGTTGGCAATGGAGCGGTGGTGAAGGCAATTGCATCGTCGAGTAGTGGCGACTACAGCCAGATTTTCCAGTGCTGTACCTCCTCTATCCTCTCTTGCTGTGCACATCCTCCACGTTAACCCCTTTCCCTAATTGGATAATCACAGGACGTGCACGTCTCGACCTTTTAATTGAACGACTCCTTTTACGACGAGATTACCAGCACAAACAAGGAGACGGTTCTTCCGAGATCGCCATTCGCTTTCGTTGCCAGCAGGATTGCATTATTTCTGCTTGTTTAAAAAATGTGGCTGGTTTCGACGAGTATATTCTCTCTCTCTCTTCACGTTTGGAAGTACAGCGATTTGATACAGAAGCTGTACCACAACATTCATTTCTTCTCTGTAATAATTGCTTATCTAAAATTGTAGAATATCATGAGGATAAATTGCGATAGAATAGAAAAAAGATCTTTACGTAATAGGAGAAAAGATATTCAGCAAATTAGTTAAGAAAGTCTATAAAAAGTAGGGAACATAGTATCGTAGGTATCAGAAAAAGTGGTTTTTTACAAAAAATACGAATGTGTGTGTTGTTTAAAGGAAAAGAAAGAACAGAAATGGAATGCACCCCGACCAATGGACAGTGCTGCGTAAGAAAATACAGAAAAGAACTAAGCTTGTTGTCACCTACTATTTCGGACTTAATAACTGGAAAATTTTGTTTCATATGTAAATAACAGTTAATTTACAATTGTTTGGTTACAATTGCTTTATATTTAGCATGATTGATATATTTTGGGATAAGTAATAATATTAAAAATAATTATGTATCATTTATATCAAAATCAGAACTCTTGTAGTAATTAAATAAATTTCATGAAGTAAACAACCCAATTGGGTCAACACTGAAATAATAGTCTAAATGTTGGAGAAAATTAACTAGTGGAAGAAACTCTGTGTCTCTTACTCGCACTTCGTCGTATGAAGATAAAATATTGTAATATTGCGCCCGAAAACAGGGAATTTTTGAGAGAAAAATTCTTATTGCCTGTAACGAACAAGAGGATACTTTTTTGCTATTTCTGCCTCAAACTCTTGAGTAATCAGTATCAATGTTTTGTTGGACCTTGATAACAGAAAAATCGATTGACGACAAAACGTTTATCTGTCCGTTTTTGAAACTGTTTTGATGAACAAATTTCATTAAGGAAATAGGCTATCTTCATTATTGTTGTAGTAAGATGCCAAACAAAATTTTAACTTTTGCAAATTTCAAGACGTTAGCTGTGCGTCCGTCCGTATGTATGTCCATTGTCTATCTATTCATCCATCTGGTCTGTCTGTCCGTCCATTCGTCAGCCTATCCGTCGTCCGTGGTCAACGCCAGCCACTAAATTGTACAGCCGATTGTCTCCAAAATTTATATTCCCCGATCTGTCAGAAACAACCTGGTGACCTGCAAGTTTGAGACGAATATTATTGTTTTTGGGTGTTAGTGTGTTAGCCTCAACGTTTTCTAAACTTTATCAAAAACGAGTCTAATTTTTACTTTTTTGATAACAAGTTACGTAGAGAAAGTTTTGTAATACGCGAAAAAAGGACAGAAAAAAATTCGACAGAAAAACTCTTATAACAGAGCCCTGGAAACGAAAAAGTGAATAAATTTGGATGATAAATTTAGAAAACATCAAACGCGTGGTGTAATTAAAATCATTTTTTTGTGGGTCTTTGAAAAATCGGTAGATGGCAAAAGTCTCTCCGTCCGCATGTTTGTGAACAACACTAACGGCTAAACCCTTCAGACGATTTTCCCCCAAACCTATTTCCTCCAAATACAACAATTAAGCACAACACTTAACATGTCGAAACTATTTACATCTCGCCCACTTCCCTATACTTGAACCAATAAGCTCAATCTTAGCTGTCAATACTTGTACCCTTTTGGTCAATGCACCCATTCTGTTCTACGTCGGTACTCAAGAGAATGAGTATTTTGACTTTTCACAAAACCACTACTTCCACTGCCTTGTCCATACACTCTTTACATAATTTCCTTGGGGCATTGTTCCTTCCTCCCAAATGAATAGCGTCCTGTCCCCGCATGGAATTTCATTTCTTGTTTACCGGTCACCTTGACAGCGTGTACTCTTTTGATATAAGCGTTATACATGCAAACATTTACGTCTTATTTATAATGTTTGATGCCGTCTTTCTGTTCAAATGAATTCGGAGGTTTTTGGCTTATCATAATATAAAAATATATTTTGAATTACTACTTTTTTCTATCCATTTTGTTTTTTTTTATGCGGTATCATATTGTGGAATATTTCATGGTCGTAGAAAAAGTAGTCTTCAACTTGCACATAATGGCTATTATTCTCTCGGAGAAATTACAACACTCGCTCCTACTACGTCACTCGTGTCGTAATCATAAACTCGTGAATAATAGCCATCTTTATGCGATCGCTGAAGAATATGCGATATTTATGGGATATTATTAACAATTTAAAAAAGAGTTATACTATGTAACATATTTGAAATTAAAACGAGAATTTTATCTTGCACGGAAACATTGCAATCGTTGCATTGTAAAGTTTGAATTGTGGTGTAATATAGCTTAATGGAGTGGAAAGAGTTGCAAATTCAAAATACTATTATATGTAATGACATTACCGTATTCAACAAGTTCTCGGTTTGTAATAAAGTAACGTAATTCGATAACGATGTTCAGCTTAATAATATTTCGTTGCACTGAGGGAATATTAAAATTCAACCAGTAATTGTATTTTATTAAGATGATATTGTGCTCATTCAGTACGTTTAATTGTGTATATTCACTTCAGTGGTGATTGTACTACATTACGCCTCAGAAATCGAATTAATTTCAGAGCACGCAAATTATTCACTAATCGACTTTGAAAAAGATATACAATAACCAACCCCTTTAACTTCGTCTCCTTTATCAGTGGACAATCTAGTATAATTCCTAATTGGAAAATACAAGGTGGAAATAAAATATTAGAAACATATTCACCACAACGAAATAATTTTAATGAAATTTACAATAAATGAAGTGTATAAATAATAGAAGGGCAATTCGAAATACTGTTTAACTATTTTTCACAGTTTAAGGTATATTTCATTAAAAGTCAATAAAACCAAAAATAAATGTTTAGGATCTGGATTTAAGATAAAATCCTCTTCATTCGATGTGATGAAATCTCATGTTTGAAATATTTCATTTATACTGAGTGTGTTTGAAACTAGTAGTATTTGGCGTGTTTAATATTTCACCACTTAAACATTGACAAACATTGACTTAAACAAATATGATTTTTTTGTGTAATGTGGTGACAAAGATAATCCGAATTTCCTACGCTTCGTGAACGTTATTCCAGGCAGTTGGATGTTTCGTAAGTTAGAATTTGTATACTATTTCATATTTCTTTGTTTCTTAGATTCCACCTTTTGATATACATTTACACATTAAGCTTTTAAAAATTATGTAAAACCTATTTGACATATATGAAATGAATTGCTAGCCTTCAGGGAAAATCAGATTAGAATGCGACTATGATACTTGGCGCCGCGAATCGGCAGCAGAGTTTATGTGAATTACGTCTCATTGTGAGGACGTGATGTAGCTATATGAAAAGAAGTTGTAATTGTGAAATTTATGTAGATATTTGCTTGAAAATATTTAATTTTTTCACCAAATGTTGTACGATTTGTAATGAGTGTTACAAAAAAATTGACTATGTGTTAATGCGGAGAGAAATTGTGGTATAAATAGTATTACACTATTACTAAAGGTGAGAAAGTGCGGGCTGATTTCCACCACTAGTTTCACATTAAGTTTGACAGATATTACCCAGGAAAACTTTAAACCTCTTTCTTTTACATAGCGTGGGTAAAGGGACCCTCGTCGTCGGTTAAAATGAATTATAAATTCATCAAAATTGCTTTGAAATGTTTGACGTTCATATGTCTTACATGTAGTGAGATGTTATTAGTGTTTCCTCTTTGTTATTCATAAAATGTATTTCTTGTAATAAACTTAAGCGCCATTAAATGGTCGGTCGTCAATATCTTACGTCGGCTAGCTCTATAACTAATAAATTCTATATTAAGACTATTCCGTTGATAAGGGATAGAAAATACCCATGCGAGGTTTTGGCATACAAATTTATTATATTGAGAAATTATTTTGTTAATCCCATTAGCAATGAAAACGCACCATTAAGAATTCACCTAGCACAACAATACGGTGTGGTGTTATTTGTTTTAAAACCTGCTTTGTTCTACTTCTGATGCTGTTTATATTGCCCTTTAAACGTAATACATAACACATAACATACATAATAGCTTTTAAATCTTCACAATTATAATAAAATACAAGCACTTAAAATAGCGGTATTCATTCAAACTCTACTGGCTCAGATATCTGAGCATTTATTTACTTACGAGCAAGAAAATGGACACTATTAATTATGTTACTTCTCATTTGAATTACTAGTTGTGAGCATTGTACATTTAATAAACTGTCTTTAAAGGATTGTAACTTCCCTTGCGCTAACTTCCGCACTCTTGACTGACGAAACTCCCCGTGCAATGCCGTTTTCTTCCATCTCGTTCTCCATCCCTTGATCTCAGTGACGACTCCATCCATACTCGCATTCCAGTAAAATGTTTTTCTAGAATAAAAAATTAAAAGTCTACCATACTTTTCTTGTTGTATCATAAAATTTACACTGTTCATTACACTGTTCTTTATTTTTTTCATTCATTATCTCTCTTATTTTGCATTGTTCACCACCAAATAAATTAAATGAACGTTTTTGTAATTATCGCTAATATCACTAAGCCTTTCCTTTATTTAATAACCCCTAATGCCTTTCTGATCTGTCTTTCATGTGCTTTTTCAATACTATTTGTTTGTTGCTTTTTGCTGATAGAGTAATCATACAAGGCAGCGAAAAAAAATTGCAAATGGCACTACATAGGCTCAACAAACTAAGTCAAACCTAAAACGTGAAAATATCTATAACAAAAAACCAAAACTATGGACGTTTCAGGTCTTTACACGTTAATTTCTGAAATAATGATTTTATAAAAAATGTTAAAATAATTAACGATATGTAACCTTTATATAAGTATACATTTTAAAATTGAAATACTTTTCAGGTGCCTGAAAATGGGTCGAAAACCATGACCTGAAACGTCGTAATATATAAAATACATAAAACTGTTATAGGAAGAATTTAACAATAAGGAAAGTATTGTATTTTAAATGTGATGTGAATATTTTGTTTTATTTCTTTTTAATGTGAATATTTTATTGAAATGAAAATTAATGTGTAAAATAAAAGAATAGACATACATTTTTGTGAAAAATAAAATAATATAAGTCAGAAATATAAAAGTAATTGTTGCCTGCTGGCGTCTTTGGGGAATTGAACTTGTAATTGTAGCGTCTTACCCTGTTCAATCAGTGCTGCGCTCTGGCAGGGGCGCTGAGAAATATTGTAGTTTATATGTAGAATATGGTTTGCGCGTTCTTCCTCTGCCTTCAGTGTTGCGGTTTTTTGGAGAAAAATAAGCTATCTCCAGCTTTAGGGAGAAAATGATCACGTGGTGTCAAACATTACCCTTCTTGGAATTGCCTACATTTCATTTTTATATAAATATTAATGAGAGAGATTGTTCTCATTACATTACTAGGAATACTTGTTTTATCACGAAACAGAGTTTAGAGGAATTCGAAAGTACAATAAAGGAAGACAGACGCTCAGACATTCAATTTACGCGTCGTCTCTGCTGGGAAATGGCAGCCTGCTCCCCTCTCCGCCCACCTGCCTATCCCCCACTACGTGCCAGCTTTCCCAGGCAGACTTCCGGCTCTTGAGTGTAGAATGATCGCGAAACCAGGAATAACGCAAGTCTGGGTTAAAAAGTAAGCGTTGCGGAATATTTTTGTAGGATTTATGTTTATAATAATCATTTAAATGTTATACAATATGGTTGCAAATGCCTGTTGCGATGGCATTTTTTATGCGTTTTCGTCGTAAAAGCCCATGCCATTCTATTTTATATCCACAGTTCACTTACCACCTCCATTGAAAATGGAATAAAAAGCCTTTAGGCCGATTTCACCAAACAAGGAGTAAGCGTTTACTCTGGAGTAAATCATGTTTACTCGAGAGTAACTGCTTGGAGCGTTATACCAACAATTTACTCCAGTGTTAATCACTTACACTAGAGTAAATTCGATAGTAACTTTACACTGCGAAAATCTGTCGGGTAAAGTACGGAGTAAGCTCAGTTTTCAACGTGCATGAATCTCCGAAGTGTTGTTATGGCTCGACGATTACGAATGATAGTATTTGAAGACGATTCCAGCCATGGTTCGGATTATTATCCACTAGCGCAAAGACAAAGGCTGCGGGAGAGAATGGATTGGTTTTAATTATGACGATCGAGATTTTGTCATGAGGTTATGTTAGATCAAATCATCTATTTTACTTCATCAGATACGTTGTAAACTGTAGAGAACTTGTAAATTTCTTTTTCTCTCATGTGGATACGAAAATAGTAGTACGTACCGTAACAAAAGGAAAAATAATAGGCAAAGGAAAAATAATAGGCAATAAAAAATAGGCAAAATCAGTGCATATATTCTTCAAGTTAGAAATCATTTTACAACGGACACTGAATAAACACAAAACAAAATGGACAAACAGAACTTTCAAATAAATCATAAAGAGATGAAATCACACTTTTGAAACACTCCTTTTAGTACCTTTCAATGATTAATGTTTTCAAATTACCAGAATTCTATGAAAACACATGCACGGTAATTATTTGCTTGGCCAGAGAAGTTTGTAAAAATATCAATTTACTTTACCCAAACACCACAAAACAAACGAAATTATTTCTTATATTAAATTTATCTATTAAATTTTTCTCAGTTCAGAATGCTTGCAACAAGTTAACACAATTACTGATTAGATCTCACAACTATTTACAATGAATTTCCTTTAAGCGTTGTACATGTGTGAAACGTACTACATGGATTACAAGGTCTCTTTTTGCGGTTTTCACTCGTAGCATTGACAGCAACGAAATCTACCGGATTTTTCAAAATTTCTAGAGTTCAGTCATTCTTCTGCCGCGCTGGCGTACTCGCAGCACCGCCTGCCCCAGGTTCTCATTGCAAATTCTGTTTACGTTTGCCGTCGCGCTCTCAGCAGCGGGTTGTTCTGACCTCTGTTTTTGCGTCATTGTCGAACAGATGACCTTGACCCAAATCCCGGCCGCACGGTCGTTTATTCACGCCTGGCTCCAGGATCCAGGTCCAGTCTCCCTTCTCCGCTACACTGGACTAGCAGCACGCCGACGCGTGTTACAGAGTCTTTACACGAAATTGCTAACGGCGTATTTCGGTGTTCTTTACAACACTTTGGGCTGGTGTTGTTAAATACAAAGTTCTACAAACGCCTTGTTATAGTTCACGGTCCTCGTTCTCGCGACTACATTCTTTCTCGTTCTAATCTTTCCCCTAGTTTTCGCAGTTTCTATGTAATGTTCTATTGCATCAAAATAAATACAATTCAAGTTATTGACTTCTCGCCGCTCTACAACTCGCTTCTGAATAAGTAGCTCTTCTTACTTAATTACTCTCTTAACAAAATGGTTACTCCCTCTTTACCAGCCTCGCTCTCATCACATGACGGAACACTTCGACGTCTTTTGCAAGATTGACTGAGTGAACAATTGCCCGGTCTCTTCTGGAGAGGTGTCATGATGTCTCGATTGACCCTTCCGCGCTTGCCATGAACCTTAAGTCCGGAGTTCGAGCCGCGGACCGCAGATACCAGGTCGCGCTGTTTCGCACCCTTATCAGTAGCGCACCTGTGTTGCGGGAACCCCTATTAGCGACGCCGTAGCAGCGTTGAAGCGTGGGTTGAGAAAGAATACCAGAAATACAGCGAAAATGCAAAAAGAAACCAGAAATACAGCGTGGGATGGCCATGTGCTAACCTCAGGTACACCTTAACCCACGGCCGCGAGCCCGGGACGCTGCTAGTAAGCCTTAGCTCGTAAAGAGCTGTTGTGCCAAAGTACACACACGTACACTTTGCAGTATTAATTGCAGTATTCGTGAAGACTGTTTTTCTTAAAATTTTTGTTTACATTTTGAGCAGTATTTTTGCTACTCCTGGCGAGTTGTAATTAATTCTTGGAGTGGTCACAAACTTCAGCGTTTTCGTCTTTGTTTCACAAGAGAACCGAGACTGCACCCCCAAGGCATTTCCTCGAGCTCCGTCACGATGAGGGTGAGGGTGAGGGAGGTCATTCCCACTCATAAAGCGGAATTTCTCCCTCTCCCTGCCTCTCACTCTCCGTCTCTCACTCTCCCTGTCTCTCCCTCTCCCTGCCTCTCCCCCTCCCTGCCTCTCCCTCTCCCTACATCTCCCTGCCTCTCCCTCTCCCTACCTCTCCCTGCCTCTCCCTCTCCATCTGCCTGCCTCTCCCTGCCTCTCCCTCTCTATCTGCCTGCCTCTCCCTATCCATCTCCCTGCCTCTCCATCTGCCTGCCTCTCCCTATCCATCTCCCTGCCTCTCCCTCTCCCTGCCTCTCCCTCTCCCTGCCTCTCCCTCTCCCTGCCTCTCCATCTCCCTGCATCTCCCTCTCCCTGCCTCTCCCCCTCCCTGCCTCTCCCCCTCCCTGCCTCTCCCCCTCCCTGCCTCTCCCTCTCCCTACCTCTCCCTACCTCTTCCTCTCCCTACCTCTCCCTGCCTCTCCCTCTCCATCTCCCTGCCTCTCCCTCTCCATCTGCCTGCCTCTCCCTGCCTCTCCCTCTCCATCTGCCTGCCTCTCCCTATCCATCTCCCTGCCTCTCCATCTCCCTGCCTCTCCCTCTCCCTGCCTCTCCCTCTTCCTGCCTCTCCCTCTCCCTGCCTCTCCATCTCCCTGCATCTCCCTCTCCCTGCCTCTCCCTCTCCATCTCCCTGCCTCTCCCTCTCCATCTCCCTGCCTCTCCCTCTCCATCTCCCTGCCTCTCCCTCTCCATCTCCCTGCCTCTCCCTCTCCATCTCCCTGCCTCTCCCTCTCCCTCCCTACCCATTATGATATATGATAAAACTCTGAAATGCAAGTACGGAGACGCTAGTGTGGTCTAGGATGGATTGAATAACGTACTTGGCGTGATACAAATTTGATGCATTGTTGTAAAATACAAAATATGCGGGAATAAAGAATTTGGAATGGATTTTTAATGGTAAACACAGTGGCTCTATGCAGCGTGAGTATCCGGTCTTCTTTTCATGCCATATCCTTACTCACTCATGCGTTGCGCTGACATGCATTACATTACCACTCAAGGTGGGAGACCAGATGGGAGCTTATAACTTGGGCAGCAGGTTGGGGCGGTGCCACGCTGGCGGGAGATACCTGGTTGAGGAAAATCCCGCTATCCGACACGTGAGGCCGAGACCGGATCTCACCATACATCGAGGCAAGATCACTTCCACCTCTAGAGGCAAAACAGATACTACACGTACGACACTTATGACTTTAGCAGTTGACGTGCCCGTAATTAGTAATTAATCAATGAAACTAAAAGAGCTAAGAGATGCGTTACGAATCAAACGTTTCTGCTGGAATGTGCAAGGAGACCGAGACATTCAGTTGCCAGCGTTCCTCCGCAGCTCTTATTTTATTTCCAGCGCTCACGTTTTTTTCCGAACACGAAGTTCTGGGGAGCGCCGGTGACCGGTGACCTAACCACATTGGATTCTGATGATCGTCGCGCCCGTTAGGTCGCGACGAATAACGAATGGTAGATTCTCTATGCTAATGGTGCACTCCTGGCGCGACGTGCATTTAGTGATCGATTCTACTTTCTCGCTACAGAGACGCGTAGACAGAACGTTGTGTAATGATGCGCGAACAAAATTACACATTTTCGGCAGAAGAGTCTGACTACTGGGTCAAGGTAACGAAAAATTGGATAAATCCAGTTGTTAAATTTAGAAAAAGGATCCTTCAACACGTTTTGTAGCCAGAATCTATATATAATGCGTCCTTGGTACCAAAAAATCGAATGACGGCAAAACGTCTGTCCTTACGTCTTTGAACAACGCTAGCGGCTAAACCGTCCAGCCTATTTTGTCAAAAATTGATATTTCCCAAACGATGGGGCTGACGCCGCGGTCTCTTGAATTTGAAGCCGATATTTTTGTTTTGGGGGGTACTTTGCATGAATCACCTGGAACATGTTCTAAATTTTAAAAAAATGGCTCCACTTTTTTCTTCTTATTTTTTGTTGGATAGTGTGAACGACGTTTGAGAGAATGGTGCAGGTCTCATGTTGGTTGAATATTTTGATTTTTCGAAAATTGCAAAAGTTCACATTTTTTCGGAGTCTTTCTACAACTAACATATTAAAGATTTTTTTCTTTAATGAAATCTGTTACTAAAAGTTAAGGTTAAGATTTTGAAATAAGATCATTTACAATTTTTCGAAAATTTGAGTATTTAATTTTTTGTGAGCTTTCGGGTGAGAAAGACTGTACTGTTTAGAACTAGTTTTTGTTTTAGGGCGTGACAATTGCTGAGGTTATTACTACCGTAAATATAGGTGTGAAAGTTGATTCGCGGGGATTTTACCCGCTCAGGGTATTTCCTCCAAAGGGAAATCATAGGCATTGCTAAAAGTGTGTTGCGCTCGAGTTGGATGTATTTTTTTTTGTTTTGGGTCCAAATAAGCAAATTTTCTCTTCGGGAATATTAAATTATAATGTTCTAATTTGACTTATTGAAAAAAATTCTGAGCTTGTAGAGCATCAGAAATCGTGGAAAAATTATTGTATAACAACCAAACATTTTACTACAATTTTACAACAGAAACATTTTTTCATATAGTGTTCAACACGTGCTGTGTTGTTTCGCAACTTGATATAATTAATTCTCTCTACATGACTTTAATTATCCCGCCCTCAGCAGTGTTTGTGCCTGAATGGCAAGCATCCTAGACCCATATTCCTCGCTGCAATTACGGTAAATAAATGATTTTCTGTAACAGACTCCAAGCAGATTACATTTCTACCAAGAATCAACAGAAACTAGAAGTTCAGCTCCTGGAATACTTGAACGAGATTCGCTGTTTCCTCTCTCTCTCTCTCTCTCTCTCTCTCGAGAGAGAGAGAGAGAGAGAGAGAGTCGCTGGGATCAGCGCTGCTCTCATGCGCTGATTGAGTTACGCGATTCGCGAGAGATGTTGGTGGCAAAGAAGCCTCCCTGGGTTACATTAAAAGAAGGAAAAGGAAAGAAAATGTAGGTAAAACGAGAAGTGAAAATGAGGGGTGAAACTGCTAAGATGTGAAGATTACAAAAAAGAACAAAAAACAAACAAAAACTCTTAATTAATATTGTTACTTTAATCCGCAGAAAAAGAAAAAGTATTGTGCATCAAATGATTTCCAACGAAATTTCTCCAAATTTGATTAGTTTTCTGTAAAAATGAGCTCAAGTCAAACTCCATTTTCTAAGACCTTGCTCTCAAGATTTGCATACAAGACCAGGTTGTTCTCTTCTATAGTTTTCTCAAAGTCATAGTATATTGCAATTCAATGATTAGACAACGAATAATTGGGAAAATGTGAAAATATATTTTTATGCACCAATAATGGCACTTGGCAAGAGGGTGAAAAGTCCAAAAAGCGAGCCCGGATTAAGAGATTAATGTTACGAGCAAGTCTGTGCCATTCTGTAGCACTACTAGTAATCTACAATATACTCCATACATAATCATAACAAAAACAGTTGCCTAAAAATATCTAAAAACAATAATTCCATGTACCAATATTTTCGTAAATATATTCTCGACGTCTAGTAATTGGAGACACTTCCATTAATAAGTGTAGGTGTAGGTGAGTTTATAATCTTTATTGTTGTGGAATGTATCGTGCCACTCATAGGGGTAATGAAAACAGAAGTTGACGCGGAAAGGTATTTAATGAATTTGTTAAAATTTCTACTGTAGAACTTTAAAAGTGCCTGTAACATGTAATGAACTTCAGCTTCTGGGTCAGGACTCCCATTTCCATCAAGTTTGACGCCGTTTCCCTGGTTGATTAAGACAATGCTGAGATTACTCCTGATTTTGCTTCTGAATATAAATGTTGTGTCACTATTCTCATGTTCTTTTGAGCTCTTCTTTTGCTATTTGTGGAAGGAGTAGAGCAGGGGTTGTGAGTTTATTTTGTTAGCGATACTATTTAATGGAATGTGAAGTTCGTTTTCCTATGGAAATAAGTTTTGTATAACTCTAGAGCAAAAATATCTAGTTTTTAAGGTTGCAAATTTTCTTCCTACTTTTTAAACTCACTTTAATGGTACTTCTATTCATCATTCAAATATATGTGGTGAAAAGCTCGGGAACGGATTTTTGAGCTTAAGAAAACCTGTGCAGGTTATACTTTTCCCCGTACGTAATATAGTTTTCTCTGATTTTTAATGTAAATAGTTCAAATAAATGAATTCAAATTAAACAATGAATTTGTAGTTTGATGTCAACCACATAATGAATGTTTTCAAAGAGTGAGAACTGTCATTTTCTAACAACTACCTCCCTGCAATTAAATTTCGCCTCAGCTGTGGAAAATCCCTGGCTCTTCGCCCAGAAAAGAAGCGAACGTATTTCGTCAATGGCTTCATGTGATACGGTGACGTTGCCCCAGCAGCTGTCGGCTTCCCTCTCGTCCCCGACTCTCTCGCTCTCCCCTCCCCAGTGCATTTGCTCCCTCCGAGAGGGCCTATTGTGCACGCTGTGTTCACCGCCGCCGGTAAGTGGGGCCGGGGAAATTGGCTGATGATATCAACATTAACCAGCGCCGCCCGGCCCGGCCCAGCTCGGCCCAGGTTCACCGGACGCTGCCCGTGGCCCCAGCCTGGAAGCAGCGCATGGGCTTCTACTCCGATCGTGTGACGACAGGGTCGGGTGTGGTCATGATTGGGGAAAAAGGAGGCCAGAAATATCGTTCGTGGGTTGCAATGGTGGCACAATTCAAAAACGCATGTGTTGGCATCTATGGGTTTGAAATTTCATGTTGTATTGAAATACATCATTTTTGTATTCACTTTTTTGCCATTTGTTGGTGGAATACAGTACTGTAAGATATGCTGTTGGAAGGTAGACCAACCTTCAATTATGAAAAGTGCATTAGTTCAAATATAGATGTTTTTCAGTTGTGTCACTATTGCAGCCTACGAGCGATATATTCCAGAGATCGTTTTAAGGATAGATATTGGAGAATAAGCTTCTTCTTTAATCTAACGAATATACATTATGTTTATTTATTTTTCACGATACGTTTGTTGAAAACGAATTTTAAGATAATGAAATACAATGTTTCGTGAAACAGTTGTTATGGAAGTCATAATTTTCGTAAAATTGTTAAGCACTGCCCCTGAACAGAATTTCGTTCGCTAAGATAGAACAAACCTAGCTTACATTGCTACATCCGGAATTCTGAGAACAAAACATACAGATCCGTTTAAAAATGGAATTTGTTGTTGTTTGAAACCGCGCAAATTTCTTGAGAGATTCGGTGAACACATTAAATAAAAGTCTGAAGTTTACGATACACCTGCAATATTTTATAAAATGTACGTTTTATGAATCGTTTTAATAATCACTTTTTCAGAAAAATCATCGCGGGTAACACCATTTCTTCTATTACGCTAATTTTTTTCTTTTCTTCGTTTTCCTTTTTATAGAGGTAGTCATGCGAATGGTCAGAAAGACATATGTGCCACGGGCTTAAGTGGCTCAAGGAATCAATTGATGCCACTGCAATTCCTCCGTCAAGGAGGTCCTAGGGTTTGAGTACCGACGAAGTCAGCCGCTATGGGTAGGATTCGAGATGCCGGCGCCTCTGATCGGTAGTTTTCCCTGGTTTCTCCGATCAACACCAGGCGAATGCCGGATCAATACCCTAACAAACGGGCCAGGGACCGTGCGCAATCTTTCCTTCCTTCTCTTTGGTCTACCCTCACCCCTTCTTACACACACACAGTAACATCCACTACACTACCATAGATGCCGGGAGACCGGTCGGTATCTTAGAGCTTGTTCCGGCAGAAGCGGTGCCCTGCTGGTATGAGATACCTGGTTGGGAAAACTCGGCAAGGCGACAGGTAAGTCGGCGCCGAATCTTGTCATCTAGTTGGGGAAGATCACCTCTCGCGATGGAAACATGCACTGCTCTTACTGGACTAATGACCTTGGCAGTTGACGTGCTGGGAATCACTAATCAATCAATCAATGGAAAGTGTGTATCGCTTCCTGCTTTCACAAAAGATGTCAAGGGCAGTAATACTCCCAGCGAGAACGACCTATAGTTGCACGTTTACTCGCGGCCAACGCTACGGGCTCATGTTGAAAGGACCCGCTGCGGTCGGGGGAGCACTTGCCTCCAAGCGCAGCATGTGGTGCTGCAGCTTCGCGCGCTTTGGGAACGGTGCAAATACAATTATGGCTGGATATCTAGGCTGGACTTTTGGACCTGGACCTTTGGACCAGGACTTTTGGACATGGACTTTTGGACCTGGACTTTTGGACAAGGACTTTTGGACCTGGACGTTTGGACCTGGACGTTTGGACCTGGACTTTTGGACCTGGACTTTTGGACCTGGACTTTTGGACCTGGACTTTTGGACCTGGACGTTTGGACCTGGACTTTTGGACCTGGACTTTTGGACCTGGACTTTTGGACCTGGACGTTTGGACCTGGACGTTTGGACCTGGACGTTTGGACCTTGACGTTTGGACTTGGTCGTTTGGACATGGTCGTTTGGACCTGGACGTTTGGACCTGGACGTTTGGACCTGGACGTTTGGACCTGGTCGTTTGGACCTGGTCGTTTGGACCTGGTCGTTTGGACCTGGTCGTTTGGACCTGGTCGTTTGGACCTGGTCGTTTGGACCTGGTCGTTTGGACCTGGACGTTTGGACCTGGACGTTTGGACCTGGTCGTTTGGACCTGGTCGTTTGGACCTGGGCGTTTGGACCTGGGCGTTTGGACCTGGGCGTTTGGACCTGGGCGTTTGGACCTTGACGTTTGGACCTTGACGTTTGGACCTGGTCGTTTGGACCTGGTCGTTTGGACCTGGACGTTTGGACCTGGACGTTTGGACCTGGACGTTTGGACCTGGACGTTTGGACCTGGACGTTTGGACCTGGACGTTTGGACCTGGACGTTTGGACCTGGACGTTTGGACCTGGACGTTTGGACCTGGACGTTTGGACCTGGACGTTTGGACCTGGACGTTTGGACCTGGACGTTTGGACCTGGACGTTTGGACCTGGACGTTTGGACCTGGACGTTTGGACCTGGACGTTTGGACCTGGACGTTTGGACCTGGACGTTTGGACCTGGACGTTTGGACCTGGACGTTTGGACCTGGACGTTTGGACCTGGACGTTTGGACCTGGACGTTTGGACCAGTCGTTTGGACCAGTCGTTTGGACCAGTCGTTTGGACCTGGACGTTTGGGACTGGGTCGGTGGGACTTGGTCGTTTGGACCTGGACGTTTGGAGGTTTTTGACCGGGACGTCTGGACCGGGACGTCTGGACCTGGACTCTCTAGGCAAGGAAAAGTTTTACTCCCCTTCTACGTAGTAGTTTAACGAAAGCAAAAAAAAATACACGCGAGGACAGCATTCGCTCCTCACGGGAGATAATAGATGTTCCCAAGAAAAAAATTGTTTTCGTATATAAGCGAGGGTCTTGGTGTAAGAGATGAGTTCTTTCTGGACACCGTACTGTCAAGTCTGTCGCAAAACGTCTGACGCGAGCTGTATTTTTATGGATAATTCTATTTTATAATTTCTATTTTATACACTTCACACACAAAGTTTGAAAACCAAAGCACCAAATCAAACCAAACCAAACCAAACCGCATTATCTGTAGAGTATATATGTCTGTAAGAAATACCTGGCCACTCTCACTGGCTAAACTCAGATCACAGATTTATCAGGCAATGGTGTTCAGAAAGCAATCCAAACATCGCCCACGTGCGCGATGCATTGGTAAATCGAGAGGAAAAAAACTTTAATATATAGCGCTATTATTTTTACTTTTACAATAATAAAATTCTTTCTTCTCTGATTTTTCTTGTATCGAAGAGCGCCAAAACTGACCATGAAAATGCGCTCGTAAGGTAAAAGAATCATCAACTGGAAGACAAAAGAAGATACCTCAAGAAGGAAATCACGTATCAAGAAAGAATTCGAAAAAAAGCGAATACTTGTTTTAGGAGTCAGAAGAGAAAATAACGTACATTACTAACTGCTAACAGTCTAAAAATGATTCCCCAAAATTTCTGCACAATTTGGAAACGTATCAACGTTTGGTTAATAAAGTGTTGAATGACATTAAGTACGTGCTATTGGTACATGTCTCCTACCAATCGTTCTCTGCGCGATGTTTCTGAAGTTGCGATAAAAGACTTTCTACACTCCCAAATCTGCCCTAAGGGAACGTAGTACTGCAACTCGATGCAGGTAGGAGTAGATATAACATTTGAAAATTTATGATACCTACAAGAGTAATTTTTACAAACGGTCATTATTTAACTTTACGTTGAATTGGAACACAGCCTATAGCGAACTAATTTTTCCGTGTGCTGTCAACTAGCTATTAAAAAAATACCCAAGAGATTATATAATTACATTATCAACAATTTTAACCAGGGTTTTCAACGTACGATTGTCGTATTGTACGCGCTGAACGATCTTTCTGCTATCATGACAAATGTAAATTGTTACCATGCATTATGGAATGACCCCCCGGCATATATAGCCACAATGTCCCATTGCTTTATTAAGCATTTTACTACACTGACGCCATTAAACCATTTGTCAAATCAGCAGAAGATTCGCGTCCGTTTGTGACCCGTATACATTCATTTTCTTGCAACGATCATACATCTTTTCCTGGGTGTTTTACATTTCGTCATTCCTTTTCCGTCTAATAAGCCGCTCTCCGAAAAGCCTTCGTTTTTGAAACATGTCGACTGTACTTCCTAATTTCCTGACCGGATTTCCTGCCTTGCAGCCAGGCTTGCTAGGTGTGTTGTGAGCTCTTTCCCCACGACTACTAAGAAATTTCCCCAAATAACTTCTCCAGTGACACCAAATTTCTTAACTTCGAAACGAAAAATATTCTGCAAATTATGGGCCAGCGACGTGAGTTGTCCCTGAATTAAAATAATTCTAATTAACCAATCATCGTCCTCTAAGCTGCTCGGAGCCGAATACTGTCTTCGTTTTTGTCGTGTTTTTTCTTTCTTTATGCTTGTGGTTTATTTTTCTCTTTCAAACATAAAAATGAGAGAGAATAACGTTTCATGTTTCTTTTTTATTCATAATATTTAAGAGAATAATATTTTTATCTCGACTCCGGATGAAAATAATTTCTCCAAAAAGTTTCGAAACATTTCCCCGTCCAAATCTTAAAGCATGGACAACCAGCCTATCACTCAACACTTTATCGCCTCCCTTACAATTAACTTTATTGTCCATAAATTAATACCTGGATCAATTCAAATAACACCATTATATAAACCACCTCCATTACAATTTCAAGAAACATAAATTAATTCAATCCCAATTCTTAATTGTTTGTATTCCCCCATTCTTTCCCCTCAACGAAAAAAATACCCGTGTTAGGGACAAAATTCTTCAATATGGCAACCTTGTTCTTTCCTGACCAGATTTACTGTCTTGCTCCCCCTCCAGATGAAGGTGACAATGCATTTTACATTACGCTCTCTGGTATTTGCCTTGGCCGTGCCTTCCGTTTCCGTCTCTGCAGATTCGGAAACAAACTTGTGTTTCGAGAACTAATGGTCCGCTCCCGGCACCAGAACCCAAACTTCATAACAAAGTTTTAATTAATTTATGCACTTCAATGTCAGGATGTTATTACAAAAACCATTATTCTCAAATCTGTCTCGGAACACGGTGCACATTCATCATTGGATTTTACCAGTGTGCAGACAACCTCACGCAATGCACAATGTACACTAACAAGCGGGAGTGTTTCACCTGATGAAATCGAGTTGCTGAAAGTTGCCTTGTTCCGTAAATTTTAGATGAGACCTAAAAACAGACCGCGAGCTCTTGGTAAAAAGAATTCCAAGAATGGAAAACTTTAGAACTGAAACTGTCCGAGTTTGCGCTGTAATTTACAGCTGGGTGAACATTCAGTGCTTCTTAAAAGTACTAGGAAAAGGCTAGACATTTTGCGGGTTCTTGAAGAAAGTAGCCAAAGTAGAAAGCTACTTTCGCAACGAAGCTGAATGGAAGCAAAAGACGCAGTAGTATTTTGAAATATTTGTATAAGAACTAAAAGATGGATTAAATTAAATTATCTTCGGAAACATAGATAATGCATGTAGGGAATACAACGTGAAAAATAGTATTTGTGGAACAAAAAATATAATTTATAGGCAGTTCGTAATGCATATAACAATTTTGACGATCTGAGTCCAATCAGCAAGTAGAGAAGGTTCACCTGGAAAAAGGTCATACTAACTTTTTCTGGGGCTATGTTCTATGACTAGATACTCGTACTACATAAAACTCCAAATTTTCGATCTCTCAGACTCTGTGTTAACTCCTGGAGGACAAAAAGAAGAATTTTTTTGATTTTTTTCGTTTTTTTCTCTATACATTTTTAACCTTAAGTTCTGTAGAAATGTTTTGATTAATTAGTGATTCCGGTCGCGTCAACGGCTAAGGTCGTTAGTCCCGTAAGTGTATTGCATATTTTTATCGCGTAATGTGGTGGTGAGCTTTCCCCGCTGGATTGCGAGATCGGCGCCGACTTCGCGTTCGCTTGCGGAGTTTTCCCCAACCAGGTATCTCCCACCAGCAATACACCGCCCCAGTCGGGGCAAGCTCTAAGCTCCTGACTGGTTTCCCCTCATATGGGGTAGTGTAGTTCGTGTGTGTGTGTGTGTGTGTGTGTGAAAGTGTTTGTTAGCGAGGGGAGGAAAGGACAAGGGAGAGAAAGGGAAAGAATGCGCGCGGTTCACGACCCATTGTAGTTACCCACTGAATGCGATCTACGTCCAATGGAGTGATCTGTAATATTGCAATATTAAGTATTTAATAAAGTTAATACCCAAGACCAATTCTGTGTAAAAAATGCCAACGTTATGGCAATTCTCAGGCAAAGTGCGGACTTGGCCCAAGAAGCACAGGTAACCATTACTATTCCAGTGTTTTCAAATTATCGTTCTGTATTTTCGCGGCAGTAAGTCGATTTCTTCACGTACTGCACGACTAGGCAGTAGGCGACAAAGGCGACTAGGCGACACAGTATATAGTCGATTTTTTTAAAATGGTTTTTAATACAAGGGAGGTACACGGAGGTACGTTTTTGCCTGTATTCTTAATTCGACTCTGTCGAATTTCGATTCGATTTATTCGAATTTGATAATTATGTGAGTTAGGGGAGTATTCCCAGAATTTAAGAAAACTTGCACAATAAATAAATAAGGAAAGTTAAAAGCCCTCCCCAAAATGAGATACCAATAGTCATAATTGTTAAGTGACGTTTAAGATCAGGCAGACTGTGAATAGAATTGCACAACGGGCAAATATTTTATTTTGTCTTTCTAAGTTAATTTGTAACAAAACACAAAAAACGATTGGAAATCATGACGTAAATACAAGTTGCGTAAATGTGAGATTGTTGCAAGTGCGTTTTTGACACTTCGTCTTGATGCAACTTCGACACGTTCGTGGATAGATCGGTCAGAGAGAACGTAGACAATGGGCTGAGGTCGGTGGTGAGCGGTGAGCAGAATTGTGCCGTAGACTACATTTACGTCAACGCGTGATTTCTACACGTAATCTACATGTAGTCAACACGACTCCTTTTACGTGTAGATTATGTAGACAACTCCGTGTAGACTATTTATTTTTTCACATCAAGTAATCCAAAAAAGCCTACAATAATGTAATATTAAAAATTTTATTTTCGATTCAGTAAGTCACATAAACTATACCACTCCTGATGAAGAAATAACAACCCCATAGCCATCCTAAGAAATCAGCAGGGAGTTGTTTCAATTGGCCCATCAGACCACTCTGCATCAGACTCTTTCCGTCCAAGTGCAGTGCCACCAACCGCAGAAATATATGCAGATCCCTGATCATGCCGCCAACCTCTTCGCTCCGCGCAAGAGAGACGGGCCCGATAAGTATTTCACAAAGGAGAAAGGCAATTCCAGACATGATTGTCACCCGACTCATAAATATTTTGGAAGCAAATCAATGTTAACTTCAAATTTAAAAAAAATGTTTATTCGTGATGGTAGAACTTCTTTGAACGTGATGCCACAAATATATAGTATTGCTGTCGATAAATTGAGTATAATATTCAATTCAATGTAATATTTATACCAAATTTATTAATATTTAGATATAGATTTATTTAGTCAAAAACTGTAAAAACTGTATGTGACGTAGAGGGAGAAGATTATTTAATTATTATAAATTAATGTTGGCTTTGGGGGCAGAGCCTAATCCTCGAAGATTTGCCTCTGTCCCACAAAAAAGATAGATTACCGTTGTCTACATAGATTACCTGTGTCTATGCAGTGTATGTTGTCTACGCGTTGTTACGTACAGACGTAGACTACGGTTCTTTACGTGAGGACGCACAGCACTGGCGGTGGGTAGCGGCAAAACTCGAAAGTTTTCACGCCGCGCGTCACACGGCGAATAGAGAGGCGAGAAGTGTAGAGAGGCCGGAGACGAAATTTGCGAGTTCGCCCCCTCCCCCCCCCCCGTCTCTCGGGGGAATTCTCGTGGCGAACACCTTCGAGTTGACGACCAAGTGGCAACCCGTGAAAAATGTTTCCTCCCGATGCAAGAGATATTTATCGCCTGGAAAGAAACGCGACAGGGGAAATAAAACAAACTCCTCGGAAATGTTTGTCAAGTATAATGTAAGGAACGGAAAGAAAACATGTTTGATTGATTTAAGAGATGCGAGAAAATTGATAAAAAATAACGATTGCGTGCGTGCTCCAGAATGTTTTGTGGTTTGCGCGTTTTGAATTGAGCTATGGGCTGTCAGTTTATGTAAATCTCTATGAACTATAAGTTTTCTTTCAGAGCTGTTTTTCAGCAGAATCCAGTTGTTCTTTACATTCAGTTGAGTAGCAGGTATCTTGAGTCAAATGATAGAAATTACACATCGGGGGTGGATTCAGGGAATATTGCTGTGGAGAGCTAATTTCAACGGGTATTATTTTTAATTTAAATAATGTCATGTAATGTCTGTGCCATTCTTTAGTCCACCAATAGTCAAAGGTACAGATATAAAATTTAAGAACGTAATTGGATTTATTCCTCTTCGTAGTTTCGCATTGCGTTGAAGCAAAATTATTGAACGACCTTCCGCGCTAATCCGCCTGTTGCCTTTATCTCTGGGGTGTAGCCCGGAGCGCTGCACATGTTCGCGAGAGCCGAAGTGTTGGAAGACTTGGCGTGGCGAAGTGCCTTCTGCCCATGCTCTCCCGAGGAACTTTTGCTGAACGACCTCTCAAGACGGCTACACCCCCCTCCACCCCCTCCCACACACACTTACACTCTGACGAGCTGTGGCTTCTCGTGACAAGAGGCTTGCTCTAGGCTTACGTCTACAATGACAAAACGACAACAGATTGAATTCTTGTGACACCTCGATTGTCACGATTGTTCACGAGTGAAAAAAAAAAATCATCTTTCTTAGCGGTATACATACATTTTACTATTACAGAAATAAATGTTTTACCAGTTAATTATTATCATGCACTAGAGAATACCATTGTTATTAATGTTGTCAAGTTCAACAAATAAACGATAGTCGGAAGCGGAGGAGGTAGAGCGTGCGGCAATTTAAATAAATCATTTTACCCGCAGAATGGCATCTTCTTTCTGTAGGAGGTGTAGTAGGTACAGGATAACGCCGGTTTATTTCAGTTATTGTTATTTTCCTGTATACATACGTATATATGTAGTGAAATACGCAATATAAAATACAGCAAGTAATGCTGTGACAAAAAGAAATGCCTGTCTGTCGGATTCCTTCACACGTCCAAATTTTTCTTCCCTAATTTTTGAAGAGTTTAAAAACTTCTGAAACTCTGTCTAATTTGTGTACACTTCTACTTCTGCAATTGCTCTATTAATCGTTTTGTAGAAATGTACGTTATGTATGCGAATCTAGCATTGCAAATCTAACATTAAAAGGCATCAGTTTTTCATGTTTATGTAAATAAGGTGTTAGTTAAGTGTAATAAGAATAAGTTGTAAATCGCATTCGTTTGAAAATACTTAAAAGTCATTGGTAGTACATAAGAACGTTCATTCATTCTCTAACATTACTAACAGTTTTGTTTTCTCCGTATTCACTTGAAATCCTTCAGGTCTAGTAGTCTTCAGTTCCAAAGCAATGGTCTTCAGTTCCAAAGCAATACTCTTCGTAGGTTTTTGAAAATTATTTTTTTCAATTATTGTAATCAAAATTGAAATAAAATCTGCAGCGCGATTCACTTTGTAATGTAATTATTCACTTAAAGATATCAACATAAGTGTTGCCAACGTCGTGAAAGGAAATATTGGCGTATTTAGCAAAAAAAGTCTTTGGTACTGGAGTTTAAACAACGCCACCTACATAGATCTATTTAGGAGGCGTTGGTTTAATTCCTGGCATTATCATGAAGATTGCAACGCCCAAACACGCAAAAACACATATTTGGATATTTCTTTGAATTTTACCGCCGTATCCGGAAACAAATTATCAGTTCCCCACCAGGAGCTCGAGACATGTTGAATGACACCTCGTGTGTCTCAATTGGCACACGAGAAATGGTGTAGACATGAGTGACGGAACCGCACACCCGAACATGCGCTCACTCGGGGGTTTACTCAGATACTGTATACACAATTAGTATGGAGTTGTTTGATAGTATTTTATTACGAGCGGGTAAAATATAACTTTTGTGTGAGTTGTGTAGTTGTCTGTACACGAGCGCTCTAGCGTTAGTTAATAATTACTTATAAGCAGATAATGATCTTTTAGCCACGTGTAAGATACCTTTTATTTTATCTGACCGCCTTTGCAACATTTTCACAAATATATTTTTGAGCTTTAGACGTAATGATAAGTGGCATTATAATGACTTCGGTGATAAATTAATTTTTGTGGTGTATTTGGGTTGAGGATTGTTGTTTGTTGCGAGGAAAAGGAAGTTTTTCCTGAATTTATGACAAGTGCAAAAGATATAGATCAATTACCGATTAAATTGAAAGAAATATGCCTTTAAAAAATTCAAAATTGTTAAGGACTGGAGGAAAGAAAAAATATAAACAATGTATGCGAACAAGGTGTGTTAGAGCAACCTCGTGGGTCAGAGTCGCTCGTCTTTCACCAGGAAGTCCCTCGATTCCGGGACAATACCATGTGAAATTTGTTCAGACAAAACGAGCTTCGCTGCTTCAGAGGCTCGACTAACCCCTGTGAAGTGTCTTAAAACCTACCTCTTAATTGCTTCCAAGTTCTTGCCGCTGGGTAGTGAAGAAGGAGCACGTCTATAGAGTGCGTACGCGAAGATGCTACCTGGTGGTCCTCTTGACAACGGACTGTCTACTCTTACGAATACCCAAACGCTAAAATCAAAAATGTGATCATTAATGACCTAGAAGTTGATGCGACCTAAAATAAACAACCAAAAAACAAAAAAAGAAATGTTAGCTTATTGTGCTGGGAAAATAAGTACAAATACTTAAATTAGGTAGGTATGAATGTACAAGTGGCAATGTGAGAATATCGAGATGGGGCCAAGTGATTTTATGACAACTATGTATTGCCAAAGAGCCGAGGTCGCCTAAGCCTCAACATTTTTTATTCCAGTTTTGGCGTAAGTGCTGAAAATGCAAGATATTGTCTTCTTACGTGGGATATTACTAATTTATCTTTGTCTTTTGCAGAAAGAATGAATTCTGTCAATAGTGATGTCATGATTTCAATAGTGTACATGAATGATTTTACAGAAATACACGCCCGTTGTCTTCAATAGAATTTTTTTTCGACGATCAATGTTTCGTTTTTACGTAACACAGAATCCATTAATGTTCTCCCCGCATTAACGAGACAGCTATCTAGTAAAGCATTTTCCGTGTACATTATGGTTCCATTACTCACTGATGCAAAAACATGTTTTTATTAAGATAACGTTGACTCGATATTTTTTGTACATGTCCAATACATGCATCAAATGTTTGAAACATTGCTTCTACGATGGCCGCCTTTTAGTTGACTTAGGATCTCAGATAAGACGAGAAAAATTGATTGAGCAGATGTTTATCAATCACATGTTAAGCAAATCTTAGAGAATGAAATTCTGTTTTGTTACTGCATGTTATAGAGTTCTATTAAGTTCTATAGGTATACGTGCAAATTCCATTGGGTTATTCCTCAATACAGTATGTTAGTGACAAGTCTTACTGTTAATGTTTTTGTGATATGAAATTGTTTGAAATGATAATGTGATTATGAGAAATCGGTGTATGGTAAGAAGGGTGCATTAATGATGAAACCTGTTGTACCATTCTCCTGTTTAATATTTGTAACATGCAGTTTAGTTTGGAGTGAAAGCAAACAACATGTTCTTCTGGGTAAATACGACGAAAAATCCGTTCAAATGAGTCCAACGGAATCTCCCAGCAAGCAAACCATCAAACACTACAAGCAAGCGGACTTCGAGACCCTTTTATGTTCCTACTGGATCAATAAGCGAGGGGAGAAAGTGAAAGACGGACCGGACTACCGCCTCTTTCGGGAGTTCCAGCGGTACTCGGGGCTGCGCGCGGCGCGCGTGGCGCCCGCCGAGAAGACGCTGGGCGCGCTCGTGAACGGCTCGTACAACGGCGAGCTGGGCCTCGTGCAGCGGGGCGACGTGGACGTGTCCAACAACGTGTTCGCCATGCTGCACGAGCGCCTGGGCTTCGCCCGCTACACCGCCCCGATCCGCCACACGTCGCTGTGCGTCATGGTGCGCCGGGCGCCGCGCGTGGGCTTCGCGCGGGTGCTGCGGCTGCCCTTCCGGCCGCGCGCGTGGGCGGCCATCGCGGGCTCGCTGCTGCTGGCGGCGCTCGCCTGGCACGCCACGCACCTGGTGAGAGCCCGGCGTTGCCACGCCGCTCAGGTCTCGCGACTCCCCACGGACTGAGTAGTCGTTCCGGGCGCGTCAACTGCCAAGGTCATTCGTCCCGTAAGGCTAGTACATGTATTGTATCGCGGGGACGTATTGTATCATTACTTCTAGGCTATTCGGGTGACGCCGCGTCGTTGGCAGATAGGCCGACGTTTCGCCTGTCATGTCGCAGGCTTCTTCAGGGTACTGAAGTCAGGGTACTGAAGTCAGGGTACTGAGTACCCTGAAAAAGCCTGCGACATGACAGGCGAAACGTCGGCCTATCTGCCAACGACGCGGCGTCACCCGGACAGCCTAGAAGTAATGGACTCGAGCCGCGGAAGCCTACGTGTAGACGTATTGTATCGTCGGCTATCGAGGTTTCCTCAACCAGGTATTTCTCACCAGTGGGGCACCGCCCCAGCCGGGACTCTCTAAGCTCCCGACCGGTGTCCCGGCATGTGTGGTAATGCAGTGCATGTGTGTGTAAGGGCGTGAGGATAGGACGAGGAAGAAGAGAAGAAGGAAAGTTCGCGCGCGATCCGTGGCTCGTTTGTTAGGGTACCGTTATTCACCTGGTGTCGACGCGGATGGTGAGAAGCGGTCGTGCGTGCCCCGGTTGACGTAGAACAGGAAGGCGCTAAATCGGGCGATGGCTGTCGCCAGGTGCTGACGGGCCGGAGCGGCGTCGCTACGAATTAAGAGTTGGAACCGGCACGCGATAGTCGCAGTAAAAGGTCTAATTCATGTGGAACGAGTATCAGTGAATATGTTTAGTAGTTTTCACTCAACGTCAATCGTATACGGCCTGCTCTTGATGCCTCCTGATGGAACATGTACAGTATGTCCTATTAATAAATTTGCGATGTCAGACGTGTTATGACTTATATCATGGAACATAATCCAGTTACAATGTAGGCTAGCAGAAATATGTAAGGTGCCTGCAAACGAACTTCAAAGTATAATAAATCGAAAAGAGCTCTTGCTTATGCGTCTGTCACCATCGGTTGCTAAGACCTATGTAAAAGTAAAGAGGAAAGGGAGACAAGAAGTGTTTTTTCATCTAATGGAGAAAATGATATTTTTCCACCTGAAATGTTCTCATACTGAATGTTAATAATTTCTGTTAAAATTATTTCTTACCTTTTAATACTTCGGAAGTTGCTGGATCAGTGAATTATCAACGAAATATAAATAATAATAATAATAATAATAATAACAATAATAATATAATTTTAATCTAAATGTAGTTCCTTTAAGAGTATTGTTCCTTAATAATACCTTCAAATTCTAATAAGAGTAATAACAAACGAAATTACAGAATTATAAAGATATTGTTAAATGGACTAATGTAAACTTTAGTTATTTTGTAACACTGATACTATGTACACATAAAAGTCATATAGAGAGTATGAATCCGCCCGTCAGGTGGCCTAGTTTTCGGTGATACGTCAACAGCGCCAAGGAGGATGGAGCGAGGAGACAGGTTGGGGGCATCGAGCCTCCGGGCCTTCGGTGTGGACGGCCCCCTGTTGGCCACTTGGCTTCGTCGAGGGTGAGACGGGATTTACCCCTGCGTATTGTGAGTGGCGCTTAATTAGACTCCGGTGCTTGCGTGGCCAGTTAGTAGCTCAGAGCAGGCACAGTGGCCCTACGCAGTCTTAGTTGAGGAGGCGCCCTCACGGGGTGCTGCCAGCCCGAAGGGGTACTTGGACGCCCGCGGGGGATGAGGCTAAAAGTCAAGAGCTTGGGTGCCCACAGGGGTAGCAATCCCCCTCATATTAGAAGCAAAGTGTGGGTTTGTAGCCTACGCAAGGTATACGCTGCTTCCCTGGAGCCCTCACCTCCAAACTATACTCTTCTGCTTCTCAATCAACAATTCACTTTGATATCATTGGACAGAGAGAGAATAATTTGTTCGAAAGGGTAGGTGGTAAGTTCCTGTGTAGGTGTAGTAAAGAAACGCCAGCCAGTTAATTTTTATTTCCTCGTGCTTCGTAAGACGAAAAACTATTGTATTGGTGCGCTGGAAACGGTGCATTTTGGACAGTAAAACACGCATTTCTGAGTCGTGATAACGAAAAAGTAGAAAATAATCTTCGTATCTATATAGTAAATTCCTCTAACCCGTGTAGTCAGAATTCGTATTTTATGGGTTAATACAAAAAACAAAGATTGTCTGTAGTTGACGCGCCCGAAAACACTAGTCACTCAATCTTTAGCTACAATTAATTTGTTTCAATTGTTCTTAACGATCGTCGGACCGTAAAACTCGTGAAGGGTGGCTCTTCGTTCGCCTGTTGGGTGCGTTGCGGCGATGTACCAGAACGGGGCGCGCCCGCGGTGCGTTGCAGCGCGCGGAGCGCCGGGTGTCGCCGGCGGAGGCGCTGCTGGACGTGGCGCAGGTGGCCTTGTCGGGGGGCTGCTGGCGGGCGGCGCGCAGCCTGCCGCAACGCGTGGCGCTCGCCGCTGCGCTGCTGTTCGCGCTGGTGCTCGCCAACGCCTACCAGGGCGTGCTGCTGGGCTTCATGGCGGCGCCCCCGCGCCACCCCGACCCGCAGGCGAGTGCTCAAGCGCCCGATCGTCCTAAATAAAAATAGATATCCTTTATAGTTACGAAGAATCATTTATTTTGAGAACACCGCCACGACGTTTCGTAACTTATTTTGTTTTATAATCCGGCATACTGAAACAAAAATAAGTCCACGAATTTAATATACAAATATTCACTAAACAAGGTTGATCAATATTAAACATTTTCTAAACATCGATAAAAAAATTCATGAGACATGCCTAGTTGGATGCACCAAATTAAAACAAGTTAAAAAGCAGGTATGAAATATAGGTTAGAAAAGACACACTCACCTTTTAGAGATAATTAACGAACATATATAAAATATTTGTTGATACTAAGCAAAATAAATCACTTGGTGTAATATCATTATAAACCTGATTAAACTCGAGGCTACTGCGAACATGTAGTCTTGTCAACTCTAAGTGACCAAATGATGAGACGACAAAAATCGAGAACCTTATATGATTAAAGTGGCAAAAGAAGAAATCGGAATTAGGTGTTGAACGAAAATTACAATCTAAAATAAATATTGCAACTGAGGTAGGCATGTACAGCCTAAAACAAGCAGGAGGGGACAACTAGAATTCTGGACCAGCGATTTCCAAAAACTTTTTTATTCACATACAGGTATGACATATTCTCCAAAAGAACTAATAAATAAAACATGCTACAAGGAAAATTAATTTATGACATTGATGACAAATGATGAATTGATTTGAGTTCGACCACTTGTACGGGTTGACAGATAGCTTGTGGATACTCTTCCTCAAAAGTCATGTAACAACATTCCAATTATCCGGTTTTAGGGGGAAGAATCTGGGATTGAATATATTTACGGATATAAAAAGTATGGTCTTCGGATCTTCTCAAAAAATTTTCAGGTGGCATCGTTCCTTCCCGCCCCCGCGCTCTCCTGTGCGCAAGCTTACCACAATGTTTTCGTACTGCCGTAGGAAGAAATTATATTTAATTTCTTACGTATTTATCCTTCGTGTATTTGAAATGTAAATATTCCAAAATACTTTTTTGATACAATTTAACTCCAAATTAATTGGAAACAAAATTTCCGTCGTTTTTGATCTAATTTTTAAGTACTGGAACAAAAACTCGCTATTTTTTTCTTTCCTCAACTACCTTCTGGGCAATCTGGAAAATCAGAGTGTTTTTTTCTTCTCCATGGATACAAGAAAAGAAAGTATTAATTTGGGAATAAGCATATGTAGCAACAATCCTAAGCATAGTTTGTTCTAGTATTGTTCACAGATGGACGGACAACTGTCGGACAGGAGGACATTAGTTTCGAAAACAAAAACTTTTTGTATATCTCCGGACACCATAACTCGCATTTCCATTGAAATCTGGAAATATATTTTCCACAGCATTACATAACTTTCTCTATTCTAGGTATATTACTTCATATGTACGTGTGCACACGAGGGAGTTAAAACGATATAGTAATAGTTAAACGCTAAGGTTTAGGTTTATATTCATTTTTGATTTTTTGATTTTTTGTTGTCTTATACTATTGGTTTTATTGAATGTTTTATAATGTTGCTCTAAGAAGTTTTGTTCAATTTTCTACATTGCGCATTGCACTCAAATTTAATGTGTTTAGATATCCACTATTAAAAGCGGTTCTTTCAGGGCATGGGTTGCGTGCTAATATGTCCATTTTTAGCCATAGTACTAAAAGTAACATAATGTCAAAGTGTTCAGATATGTATGTTCCTGTGAATGCAACAAAGGAATGATAATTTGTGTTGTAATGTTGAATGAAGATCGTATCAGATACTATCGATCTTAATGTATCATTAAGTGATTTGTATTCTTGAATTCAAATAAAATGAAACTCAGTAAGGCTGGCTAAAGGTAGTATATGGCACAGGTGCTAAAAGTGATTTTGTTTTGCTTCTTCTCGCGACCTCGTGTTGCAATATTACCAAAATAAAATGACACTTTCACTACTCGTAACATAAATAATTTTGCAAATGATTTTTCTTTGTTGTATACTTCGATTTAGTAAACGTGGCGTCTCAAGGCCACGTACGAAAAAGTGAGAGGTAAGGCAGACTCCAATAGGGAACAGAAGAAATGGCAACTGTAGTGACATTACAGCTCCCTATTAAAGTCTGCCTTTATTCTCCCTTTTTCATGTGTGACCTCGATACACCACGTTAAAAATATCGAAGTATAAAAAGTACTGGCTCCCCGCAGACGCTGGCCGACGCACTACCGCAGCTGCGCGAGGTGTACGCCTACCTCAAGTTCTACGGGATGTTCCTGGACCCCGAGTCTCCCCCCGCGCTGCGCCTCCTGGGCCGCAAGTGGAAGCTCATCAAGTTCAACGACATGGCCGACTACGTGGCCGGCATCCTGCGCACGGGGCAGGACGGCATCATCACATCTGACCTGTTCTATCATCACTTGTCCAGGTTTGTCCTAGGCCACTCAAACGCCATTCTTTTTGTCTGCTGTTACTTATAACTCGGGTAGCAGTAATCCGCAAACAGTTTGACATAGTACTGGATTTTAACTATAAATTAATATAATCCCATGTTTCCTACCGCATCTCACCTTTTATTGCTACTCCCTTCTTTCTCCTCTTTTGTCATCAACTTCTCCCTTTTACATCTCAATCTTTTCGCTCTGTTCCTCCATTCCTTCTGCTTCCTTTACTCTTTTGCTCTCTTTCCCTACTCATCCTTTTCTCTCCCACCTAGATTTCCACCTCCTCCTCCTTCTGTCCTTCCTCTTCTTTATTCTCCCTTCTCCTCCTATCTTCTTCCTCTTCCTTCTACTCCGCTCTTCTTTCCCTCGTGCCATTCTTCCTTCTTTTCACCTGCCCTTCTCGTTTGTTCCCCCAGCACATCCTATACCATCACCTATTGTTCCTCGGCCTCGTTCGACAACCTCTCTAACTGCTCGATCTGCTGCACCATCTTTTCAACCCATCTTGTACCCTCTAAGAGACATACGAACAGACTCACATCCATAAGTGAGGAGTGGGGTAGTGGCGAAATTCGGTACGCTGTGCATTCGCAAACCTTTAAAATGCTCGAACCAAACGTTGGTCCTCCGAGCCGGATGCATTTTTGGTCGGCGCTCTTTGGACCAGATTGCGCGAGTTCACCGCGGACGGCGAGCGGCTCGTGCACCGCATCCCGGACTGCGTGCCCGCGGGCGGCCACAACGCCTACCTGGTGCGCAGGGGCTCGCCGCTGCACGGCCCAGTCAACGCGTTCGTGCTGCGCGTGGCGCAGTCGGGCGTGTACGACCAGTGGTGGCGCGAGCAGCGCCGGCGGATGGACACGGACGGCATTACCGTTCCGTCCGCCGAGGGCCAGGGTCGCCCGGCGGCGGCGCGGCGGCGGCCCCTGGCTCTGCGCCAGCTGCAGGGGCCCTTCGCGTTGCTGCTGCTGGGGCTGGGGGTGGCAACTGTTGTCTTCCTAGGGGAGCGGCTGGGGCGTTGGGTGATCGCTCGACGTCGTCACAGGCCTTCTCAACTTGCGTGATGAATTGGGCGGAATCTGCAAATGTCTTTAAGTAAAAGTTACAATTTTTCAGGGCATATAGATGGTCGAAAATGATTATTTTTTGTCAGTAAACTTCAAAAATTTCATATAATCAAGTAACTCCTGTGACATTTAACCACGAGTGTTACACACCTCGTTATGAACTAGTGTTCGACAGGCAGTATCTTTTAGAGCTTGAGCGTGCCTAAGAACAGTGCATAATGAGTTGTCTACCAATCAGAGACAAGTATCACATGTGCAACTTCATTATATGGATTTCACACCATGTTTACCGCCGAAAAGGTACTTACGACCACTACAACACCTAGTATCACCACCCTAAACGGTCTGTATAATTGGAAAATAAAAGTGAAATTGCTTTCAATTTCAAAATCAATAAGAATAAACAGTTCTAGAGTGGTCTCCAACTGTAACTTTAAGTAACCGTAGAGATCTTAGCTGTAAACAGATGGTTGATTACTCTCCAAGAAGAAACTTCAGAGTTCGTTGAGAAACCATTATTCAACGATGGCGTCTAAATTTCAATGTTTCATGACATATAGATTCACAAAACTGTATGCAAAGTTGTATATTTCCAATCTTCTGCGTGAAATGTAATATAATTTACGAAGGAGAATTATTAAAATATGAGTGCTAAATTCTGTTTTAATATCTTTCACTGTTTTGATTACCTTGGGAAACTTTTTTTGACTGGCTTACGCTACCAGATATTTTATTACGTTACAGCATCAGTACCTACGTTAAATAACGACGACTCAAAGAAATATGTGAGAGGCCTATGAAAGAATATGCATTTGTCATGCTATATCGAATTTGATATGCATGACACAGATAATGGTGTTGAAGACCAGAGACGAAAGTGTTTCCGTCTGTAACTGCCAGTAGAAAAGAACTGCCACCACTGCGCTAAAAATCCTTTCCCTTCCCCTGAGTGTGTTCTTTGCTCAGCAAAAAATCAAATGAAGGTTTGGAGTTAGTCCACTACACACATCTGGCTCCGCTCCCCACCATTGACTCTCACCATCATCCCCCACGTCCTTGCTGTTGGCATAGTTTGATTGATTCGTGATTAACTGCGTGTCAACTGATAAGGTCATTAGTCCCTTGTGTGGTGCAAATTTTATCACGGGACGTGGCGGTAATCTTCCTCTGCTAATTGGCTAGATCCTGCATCGACATTCTTCGACTTGCGGTGATTTTCCCCAAGCAGGTATCTCCCGCCCTCCTAATGCCTTTGCTCATCCTGTCATCGCTGCAAATCATCCTCTTCCTTCAACGTGCACCTCTCAAAGCCATAGTCTCCCGGCCCCTCCCGCGTTCCCGACTTGGCGCTCCGGTTCTGACCAAGTCTCGTTGTTGAGATGCCCTCGCCCAGTCCAGCTCTATCCTGCCCCCCTCCCCCTGGTCATTCCCGTTCTACCCACTCTCGCCCGCGTCCGATTGCATGGCGCAGCGTTAATTATTTGCAGACGTCGTCTCGCAAAGCTTTCACTGAAGGCGCGGCTCTCGGATGTTTGCCCCCTCCACCCGCTGCACCCAATGCGCCCTCTCTACCCCCTTCCTGCAGCCATGGGTATTTGGAGGTTAGCATATGAGACTGTTATACTTAAGTTGCGGTTTCAAAGCGAATCGAAGTAATGAATTGTTAAGGGTGAAAAAATCTTTTTATGACCTTCTTAGGATGGGACGTAAAGCCGGCGGCCCAATGTAGTAGATTTACAACATTTAAAATATCCTCAAGTTTAAAAGAAGCGCCTGAGAAAAAATTCAAATAGCATATTTCGTCTCCCGAGTGAAATCTCCAGAAGGAAGGAAAGGGGGCGTAACGGAATAGGCCAGTCAGGCGGAATGCGCCTGAGTATGTTGGGGAGCTTCTTTGGGAATCTGCTCTCTCCTTCCCTTCTCCACCGCTTTACCCTCTGCCACTCTCTTCAACCTACGCTACTGTGGCTAGGGAGTGACAATGGATTGTCGCCCTGTCATCCGTTCGAATCGCCTGGGGATGAACGTTGCTGTCACCTCAAGAAGTTTTTAGATTATCTTCTTCCTGCTCTTTTTATAGAGTTGACTTTCACTAGTTCGATCGAATGTCTTCCAAAACGTATCCTATGCTTTTTCATTTTTTATAACTTCTCCTATTTCTCACATGATCAATTATTTCTATCTTTCTTCTTTCATGAAATCTTGTCCTATCTATTTTATCTTTTAATAAATTTAGGGCAAAATGTGGTCAATCTTATTTGCCTTCAAATTAGTTATTGTCATCTAATTAGTTCCATTTTTTCTCGTGTTATTTTGAGTATTACTTCATTAATTTTATTTTCAGTTCATTATACTTTCAACATTTGTCACTAGATTCACATTTTAAAACTTTCTATGTATCACTCTTCTATATTTTTAATTATCCACCATTCACAATCCTCTTGGGTCAAAGCACTTGACACAAAAAATTGATATTTTAATATTACTCTCGTATTAATTCTGCAACTAATTATTAACTGTTTATTTTGTCAGAAATTAAAAAAAATCAAAACTTTTCGTGTTCATTTTAAATGGAAATATTATTACATATTTTATTAGCGTACATATATTTTTACCATTTATTCACTGAAAATAATGGATTAAGCATTTTTTCTAATTAATGCCTTGCTAGGCCGTTCACTTCGATGTCACTATATCAAAGTGTGTACTTGTCACTACACCACTCAATCAACTAGTTACCACAGTACTATTTTGAGGTGTATCTGTGATCAATTTTAGGGAGAAAATAAGCCTGGCCTTCAGGGCGAAGGTGATGTTACGTGGTCCAATATAAATGAGCACTGTGTTTCAAAATTGGCATTGTTGAATTAATAGTTTTCTCGTTTCCTGGCCAACCTATCAAAACAACGTAGCACACACAGCTAGCATTCGCCAGCTGCATTGTTATAGAGCGGGTTACACCTTGTCGTGCACCGCGGGCGGCCTATGCACCAGGCGTTCACAGGTGGCGTGCAGAGTCTGGTGTCGGGTGCGGTGAGGTGGTGGGGGGAGGGGATGGGGGTGGAGGGCGGAACGTGGCACGCGTGCGGGGCGGAGAGACGTTCCAAAAAACAAGGTGCCAAGAGTTACGGCACATAAAACGGGGCCGTAAAGCGGCGACGAAGATGGGCCCGTATCATCCCGGAAACAATAGGGCGAAGTGCAGCCGCGTCGTTTCCGCGGTGCCTGTCGCGGCCCCCTCTCACTCCCTCTCACTCACTCTCTCCCCTCCGCGACATGTAGGGCACGGCAGGTGCTGTCACGTAAAACAATTTTAATAACACGTATTTTAAAATGTCTCATGTTGAAGGTAATGTCATCTGAATGTAAGATCTTCTACCAAATTCTAATTGGATTGAATTGAATTGATACCTTATTTTACATGTCGAGAAATGGGCCGTGAAACTCTTCCGTCTGACCACGCAAATTTCGCTACGCTCCTTTCACCAATTAGCGGAGAAAGGATATATTCCTTGGGCGATGAAACAGGAGATTTGAATTTAGCTCATAGGCTTCATTTAGGCTTTAGGGTATTTTACATGCAGTAAATCTACTAACATGGGGCAGCCGGCTTTACTTATCTTCCTCTGGAAAGCGTACGAATGATTTTTTCCCCCTTTAATTGTTTCTAAAATTGAGTCATCGAATTTTACAATCGATATAGGATTCGGCTGCGTAGTAGATGCTATGTTCTAGATGTTGTTGCAAAATTTTTGCTCACAATACTCTTTGTAAGTGAGCGTAGGTTTTGAATCAGTTTACAATGAAGGAAGTCACTTTATGGCGACCGAAACCTTCGCATAGAACACGGCCTCTCGCAGACAACCACGGACTCACTGAATCTGCATGCGGACGCCAAGCCTTTTTGTACTTTCCAATTAAAGAAGATCGGGAATTTAGATTGCGTTGCCGGCACGCTCTATTCGGCTCCCTGACATGCATCCCGAGCAGGCATCAGGCGGATGCCGGAGCAGTACCGTAACAAACGGCCCACGAGGCGCACGCTATCTTTCCTTCCTCTTCCTTGTCCTATCCTCTCTCCTTACCAACACAATAACATGCACTACACTACCACACATGCCGAGAGACCAGACGGGAGCTTAGAGCCACCTCCTAACACAATGTAACTGAAGTAGGCCTAACGCGTGGGCAGATATTTTTCGAACTCTTGGCAAACGTAGGTTGTGCTCAGTAGCTGAATTTGTTGAAACCCATGGCAGCATCACTCTCGTCTTAGATAGAGAAACGGAACACATCTTGGATGTGTTATAAAATTACAAAATGTATTAATTATATTATACAAGTATTATTAATTAATTAAAATATTTAAATCTAATCTTTTAATTACACTACAATATGAAACGTATGAATTCACTCGTAGAAACTTATGAACAATATGCGTTCACAGAAAGTCATAACAATAAATCTTAAAAATTAAAATACTAATTGTAAGACAAATTCTAATTTTTCCATTTTTTGCCCTATTTTCGGGTTTTGGGCTTCATTTCTATTCAAGCGTTTAATTTCGAAACTAATTGTCGGATTGAAGTTTGGTTTGCACCATTGAATTTCTCGTCTCGAGTTGTACCTGTATACGTCATTTCAGATCGATCCTACGAAATTAAGTTTTTTCCATTTTTTGCCCTATTTTCGGGTTTTGGGCTTCATTTCTTTTCAAGCGTTTAACTTCGAAACTAATAGTCGGATTGAAGTTTGGTGTGCACCATTGAATTACTCGTCTCGAGTTGTACCTGTATACGTGATTTCAGATCGATCCTACAAAATTAAATTTTTTTCCATTTTTTGCCCTATTTTGGGGTTTTGGGCTTCATTTCTTTTCAAGCGTTTAATTTCGGAACTAATAGTCGGATTGAAGTTTGGTTTGCACCATTGAATTTCTCGTCTCGAGTTGTACCTGTACACGTGATTTCTGCTCGTTCCTACGAAATTAAGTTTTTTTTCCATTTTTTGCCCTATTTTCGGGCTTTGGTCTTCATTTCTTTTCAAGCGTTTAACTTCGAAACTAATAGTCGGATTGAAGTTTGGTTAGCACCATTGAATTTCTCGTCTCGAGTTGTACCTGTATACATAATTTCAGATCGATCCCACGAAATTAAGTTTTTTTCCATTTTTTGCCCTATTTTCGGGTTTTGGGCTTCATTTCTTTTCAAGCGTTTAACTTCGAAACTAATAGTCGGATTGAAGTTTGGTTGACACCATTGAATTTCTCGTCTCGAGTTGTACCTGTATACGTGATTTCAGATCGATCCTACGAAATTAAGTTTTTTTTCCATTTTTTGCCCTATTTTCGGGTTTTGGGCTTCATTTCTTTTCAATCGTTTAATTTCGAAACTAATAGTCGGACTGAAGTTTGGTGTGCACCATTGAATTACTCGTCTCGAGTTGTACCTGTATACGTGATTTCAGATCGATCCTACAAAATTAAGTTTTTTTCCATTTTTTGCCCTATTTTGGGGTTTTGGGCTTCATTTCTTTTCAAGCGTTTAATTTCGAAACTAATAGTCGCATTGAAGTTTGGTTTGCACCATTGAATTTCTCGTCTCGAGTTTTACCTGTATACGTGATTTCAGATCGATCCTACGAAATTAAGTTTTTTCCATTTTTTGCCTTATTTTCGGGTTTTGGGCTTTATTCCTTTTTAAGCGTTTAATTTCGAAACTAATAGTCGGATTGAAGTTTGGTTTGCACCTTGAATTTTTCGTCTCGAGTTGTACCTGTATACGTGATTTCAGATCGATGCTACGAAATTAAGTTTTTTTCAATTTTTTGCCCTATTTTCGGGTTTTGGGCTTCTTTTCTTTTCAAGCATTTAATTTCGAAATTAAAAGTCGGTTTGAAGTTTGGTTTGCACCATTGAATGTCTCGTCTCGAGTTGTACCTGTATACGTGATTTCAGATCGATCCTACGAAATTAAGTTTTTTCCATTTTTTGCCCGATTTTCGGGTTTTGGGCTTCATTTTTTCAAGCGTTTAATTTCGAAACTAATAGTCCGATTGAAGTTTGGGTTGCACCATTGAATTTCTCGTCTCGAGTTGTACCTGTATACGTGATTTCAGATCGATCGTACGAAATTAATTTTTTTTATATTTTTTGCCCAATTGTTAGGTTTTGGGCTTCATTTCTTTTCAAGCGTTTAATTTCGAAACTAATAGTCGGATTGAATATTGGTTTGCACCATTGAATTTTTCGTCTCGAGTTGTACCTGTATACGTGATTTCAGATCGATTCTACGAAATTAAGTTTTTTTTCATTTTTTGCACTAATTTCGGGTTTTGGGTTTCATTTCTTTTCAAGCGTTTAATTTCGAAACTAATAGTCGGATTGAATTTTGGTTTGCAGCATTGAATTTCTCGTCTCGAGTTGTACCTGTATACGTGATTTCAGATCGATCCTACGAAATTAAGTTTTTTTCCATTTTTCGCCCTATTTTCGGATTTTGGGCTTCATTTCTTTTCAAGCGTTTAACTTCGAAACTAATAGTTAGATTGAAGTTTGGTTTGCACCATTGAATTTCTTGTCTCGAGTTGTACCTGTATAAGTGATTTCAGATCGATCCTACGAAATTAAGTTTTTTTTCCATTTTTTGCCATATATTCGGGTTTCGGGCTTCATTTTTTTCAAGCGTTTAATTTCGAAAGTAAGAGTCGGATTGAAGTTTGGTTTGCACCATTGAATTTCTCGTCTCGAGTTGTACCTGTATACGTGATTTCAGATCGATCCTACGAAATAAAGTTTTTTCCATTTTTTGCTCTATTTTCGGGTTTTGGGCTTCATTTTTTTCCAGCGTTTAATTTCGAAACTAATAGTCGGATTGAAGTTTGGGTTGAACCATTGAATTTCTCGTCTCAAGTTGTACGTGTATACGTGATATCAGATCGATCCTACGATATTAAGGTTTTTCCATTTTTTGCCCTTTTTTTGGGTTTTGGGCTTCATTTCTTTTAAAGCGTTTAATTTCGAAACTAATAGTCGGATTGAAGTTTGGTTTGCACCATTGAATTTCTCGTCTCGAGTTGTACATGTATACGTGATTTCAGATCGATCCTACGAAATTAAGTTTTTTTTCATTTTTTGCCCTATTTTCGGGTTTTGGGCTTCATTTCTTTTCAAGCGTTTAAATTCGAAACTAATAGTCGGATTGAAGTTTGGTTAGCACCATAGAATTTCTCGTCTCGAGTTGTACCTGTATACGTGATTTAAGATCGATCCTACGAAATTAAGTTTTTTTCCATTTTTTGCCCTATTTTCGGGTTTTGGGCTGCATTTCTTTTTAATCGTTTAATTTCGAAACTAAGAGTCGGATTGAAGTTTGGTTTGCACCATTGAATAATTCGTCTCGAGTTGTACCTGTGTACGTGATTTCAGATCGATCCTAAGAAATTAAGATTTTTTCCATTTTTTGCCCTATTTTCGGGTTTTGGGCTTCATTTCTTTTCAAGCGTTTAATTTCGAAACTAGCAGTCGGATTGAAGTTTGGTTTGCAGCATTGAATTTCTCGTCTCGAGTTGTACCTGTATACGTGATGTCAGATCGATCCTACGAAATTAAGTTTTTTCCATTTTTTGCCCTATTTTCGGGTTTTGGGCTTCATTTCTTTTCAAGCGTTTAACTTCGAAACTAATAGTTGGATTGAAGTTTGGTTTGCACCATTGAATTTCTTGTCTCGAGTTGTACCTGTATACGTGATTTAAGATCGATCCTGCGAAATTAAGTTTTTTTCCATTTTTTGCCCTATTTTCGGGTTTTGGGCTGCATTTTTTTTAATCGTTTAATTTCGAAACTAAGAGTCGGATTGAAGTTTGGTTTGCACCATTGAATTAATCGTCTCGAGTTGTACCTGTATACGTGATTTCAGATCGATCCTACGAAATTAAGATTTTTTCCATTTTTTGCCCTATTTTCGGGTTTTGGGCTTCATTTCTTTTCAAGCGTTTAATTTCGAAACTAATAGTCGGATTGAAGTTTGGTTTGCACCATTGAATTTTCCGTCTTGAGTTGTACCTGTATACGTGATTTCAGATCGATCCTACGAAAATAAGTTTTCTTCCCATTTTTGCCCTATTTTCAGGTTTTGGGCTTCATTTCTTTTCAAGCGTTTAATTTCGAAACTAATAGTCGGATTGAAGTTTGGTTTGCACCATTGAATTTCTCGTCTCGAGTTGTACCTGTATACGTGATTTCAGATCGTTCCTACGAAATTAAGTTTTTTCAATTTTTTGCCCTATTTTCGGGTTTTGGTTCGGGTTTTGCGCTGTAGCTCTAATAGTTTAGGAGATAGAGCCATTTAAAGATCGACGAAGTTGTCCGATTTAAGACATGTCACCGATTTTTTGAAAACCACGGACCAAGCTCGAAATTTTATGGGCAATTCACTGGTGATATTCATTTTTCGATTAGAAACTTAGTTTTGAAGAAAATATCAAAAGTATCGCCATTAGAGTCAATTTCTCCCTAGTAACTGTAGAATATTTCCATCTCATGCTCGTTCTGATTTTCGGAGAAACTTCGTTTAAGACTCAGATTAAAGGCCAATATATATAATATTATGTGTGCAAATTTCAGCGCTGTAGGTGTAATAGTTTAGGAGATAGAGCCATTTGAATTAATAATTGTCAGAGCTTGCAAAATGCGAAAATACAAAGCTTTTATTTTAAGGTTCCTGGAAGCCACATTTCTTATCCGGAAATAAAAAACTTGACTTTTTCTTACACTACAAGAATTTAGAAATACACGCGTGTCTGTAGAATCGATATACGTTATATAGTTTGTGAAAAATATTTATTATTCCGTGTGCAAATTTCAGCCCTGTAGCTCTAATAGTTTAGGAGATAGAGCCATTTAAAGATCGACGAAGTTGTCCGATTTAAGACATGTCACGGATTTTATTGAAAACCACGGACCAAGCTCGAAATTTTATGGGCAATTCACTGGTGATATTCATTTTTCGATTAGAAACTTAGTTTTGAAGAAAATCGCAAAAGTATCGCCATTAGAGTCAATTTCTTCCTAGTAACTGTAGAATATTTCCATCTCATGCTCGTTCTGATTTTCGGAGAAACTTCGTTTAAGACTCAGATTAAAGGCCAATATATATAATATTACGTGTGCAAATTTCAGCGCTGTAGCTGTAATAGTTTAGGAGATAGAGCCATTTGAATTAATAATTGTCAGAGCTTGCAAAATGCGAAAATACAAAGCTTTTATTTTAAGGTTCCTGGAAGCCACATTTCTCATCCGGAAATAAAAAACTTGACTTTTTCTTACACTACAAGAATTTTGAAATACACGCGTGTCTGTAGAATCGATATGTTATATAGTTTGTGAAAAATTTTTATTATTCCGTGTGCAAATTTCAGCCTTGTAGCTCTAATTGTTTAGGAGATAGAGCCATTTAAAGATCGACGAAGTTGTCCGATTTAAGACATGTCACTGATTTTTTTGAATACCACGGACCAAGCTCGAAATTTTATGGGCAATTCACTGGTGATATTCATTTTTCGATTAGAAACTTAGTTTGAGAAAATCGCAAAACTATCGCCATTAAAGTCAATTTCTTCCTAGTAACTGTAGAATATTTCCATCTCATGCTCGTTCTGATTTCGGAGAAACTTCGTTTAAGACTCAGATTAAAGGCCAATATATATAATATTACGTGTGCAAATTTCAGCGCTGTAGATGTAATAGTTTAGGAGATAGAGCCATTTGAATTAATAATTGTCAGAGCTTGCAAAATGCGAAAATACAAAGCTTTTATTTTAAGGTTCCTGGAGGCCACATTTCTCATCCGGAAATAAAAAAACTTGACTTTTTCTTACACTACAATAATTTAGAAATACACGCGTGTCTATAGAATCGATATATGTTATGTAGTTTGTGAAAAATATTTATTATTCCGTGTGCAAATTTCAGCCTTGTAGCTCTAATAGTTTAGGAGATAGAGCCATTTAAAGATCGACGAAGTTGTCCGATTTAAGACATGTCACGGATTTTTTGAAAACCACGGACCAAGCTCGAATTTTATGGGCAATTCACTAGTGATATTCATTTTTCGATTAGAAACTTACTTTTGAAGAAAATCGCAAAAGTATCGCCATTAGAGTCAATTTCTTCCTAGTAACTGTAGAATATTTCCATCTCATGCTCGTTCTGATTTTCGGAGAAACTTCGTTTAAGACTCAGATTAAAGGCCAATATATATAATATTACGTGTGCAAATTTCAGCGCTGTAGCTGTAATAGTTTAGGAGATAGAGCCATTTGAATTAATAATTGTCAGAGCTTGCAAAATGCGAAAATACAAAGCTTTTATTTTAAGGTTCCTGGAAGCCACATTTCTCATCCGGAAATAAAAAACTTGACTTTTTCTTACACTACAAGAATTTTGAAATACACGCGTGTCTGTAGAATCGATATGTTATATAGTTTGTGAAAAATTTTTATTATTCCGTGTGCAAATTTCAGCCTTGTAGCTCTAATTGTTTAGGAGATAGAGCCATTTAAAGATCGACGAAGTTGTCCGATTTAAGACATGTCACTGATTTTTTTGAATACCACGGACCAAGCTCGAAATTTTATGGGCAATTCACTGGTGATATTCATTTTTCGATTAGAAACTTAGTTTGAAGAAAATCGCAAAACTATCGCCATTAAAGTCAATTTCTTCCTAGTAACTGTAGAATATTTCCATCTCATGCTCGTTCTGATTTTCGGAGAAACTTCGTTTAAGACTCAGATTAAAGGCCAATGTATATAATATTACGTGTGCAAATTTCAGCGCTGTAGCTGTAATAGTTTAGGAGATAGAGCCATTTGAATTAATAATTGTCAGAGCTTGCAAAATGCGAAAATACAAAGCTTTTATTTTAAGGTTCCTGGAGGCCACATTTCTCATCCGGAAATAAAAAAACTTGACTTTTTCTTACACTACAATAATTTAGAAATACACGCGTGTCTATAGAATCGATATATGTTATGTAGTTTGTGAAAAATATTTATTATTCCGTGTGCAAATTTCAGCCTTGTAGCTCTAATAGTTTAGGAGATAGAGCCATTTAAAGATCGACGAAGTTGTCCGATTTAAGACATGTCACGGATTTTTTTGAAAACCACGGACCAAGCTCGAAATTTTATGGGCAATTCACTGGTGATATTCATTTTTCGATTAGAAACTTAGTTTTGAAGAAAATCGCAAAAGTATCGCCATTAGAGTCAATTTCTTCCTAGTAACTGTAGAATATTTCCATCTCATGCTCGTTCTGATTTTCGGAGAAACTTCGTTTAAGACTCAGATAAAAGGCCAATATGTATAATATTACGTGTGCAAATTTCAGCTTTGTAGCTGTAATAGTTTAGGAGATAGAGCCATTTGAATTAATAATTGTCAGAGCTTGCAAAATGCGAAAATACAAAGCTTTTATTTTAAGGTTCCTGGAGGCCACATTTCTCATCCGGAAATAAAAAAAACTTGACTTTTTCTTACACTACAATAATTTAGAAATACACGCGTGTCTATAGAATCGATATATGTTATGTAGTTTGTGAAAAATATTTATTATTCCGTGTGCAAATTTCAGCCTTGTAGCTCTAATAGTTTAGGAGATAGAGCCATTTAAAGATCGACGAAGTTGTCCGATTTAAGACATGTCACGGATTTTTTGAAAACCACGGACCAAGCTCGAAATTTTATGGGCAATTCACTGGTGATATTCATTTTTCGATTAGAAACTTAGTTTTGAAGAAAATCGCAAAAGTATCGCCATTAGAGTCAATTTCTTCCTAGTAACTGTAGAATATTTCCATCTCATGCTCGTTCTGATTTTCGGAGAAACTTCGTTTAAGACTCAGATTAAAGGCCAATATATATAATATTACGTGTGCAAATTTCAGCGCTGTAGCTGTAATAGTTTAGGAGATAGAGCCATTTGAATTAATAATTGTCAGAGCTTGCAAAATGCGAAAATACAAAGCTTTTATTTTAAGGTTCCTGGAGGCCACATTTCTCATCCGGAAATAAAAAACTTGACTTTTTCTTACACTACAAGGATTTAGAAATACACGCGTGTCTGTAGAATCGATATATGTTATGTAGTTAGTGAAAAATATTTATTATTCCGTGTGCAAATTTCAGCCCTGTAGCTCTAATAGTTTAGGAGATAGGGCCATTTAAAGATCGACGAAGTTGTCCGATTTAAGACATGTCACGAATTTTTTGAAAACCACGGACCAAGCTCGAAATTTTATGGGCAATTCACTGGTGATATTCATTTTTCGATTAGAAACTTAGTTTGAAGAAAATCGCAAAAGTATCGCCATTAGAGTCAATTTCTTCCTAGTAACTGTAGAATATTTCCATCTCATGCTCGTTCTGATTTTCGGAGAACTTCGTTTAAGACTCAGATTAAAGGCCAATATGTATAATATTACGTGTGCAAATTTCAGCGCTGTAGCTGTAATAGTTTAGGAGATAGAGCCATTTGAATTAATAATTGTCAGAGCTTGCAAAATGCGAAAATACAAAGCTTTTATTTTAAGATTCCTGGAGGCCCACATTTCTCATCCGGAAATAAAAAACTTGACTTTTTCTTACACTACAAGGATTTAGAAATACACGCGTGTCTGTAGAATCGATATATGTTATGTAGTTAGTGAAAAATATTTATTATTCCGTGTGCAAATTTCAGCCCTGTAGCTCTAATAGTTTAGGAGATAGAGCCATTTAAAGATCGACGAAGTTGTCCGATTTAAGACATGTCACGGAATTTTTTTGAAAACCACGGACCAAGCTCGAAATTTTATGGGCAATTCACTGGTGATATTCATTTTTCGATTAGAAACTTAGTTTTGAAGAAAATCGCAAAAGTATCGCCATTAGAGTCAATTTCTTCTTAGTAACTGTAGAATATTTCCATCTCATGCTCGTTCTGATTTTCGGAGAAACTTCGTTTAAGACTCAGATTAAAGGCCAATATGTATAATATTACGTGTGCAAATTTCAGCTTTGTAGCTGTAATAGTTTAGGAGATAGAGCATTTGAATTAATAATTGTCAGAGCTTGCAAAATGCGAAAATACAAAGCTTTTATTTTAAGGTTCCTGGAGGCCACATTTCTCATCCGGAAATAAAAAACTTGACTTTTTCTTACACTACAAGGATTTAGAAATACACGCGTGTCTGTAGAATCGATATATGTTATGTAGTTTGTGAAAAATATTTATTATTCCGTGTGCAAATTTCAGCCCTGTAGCTCTAATAGTTTAGGAGATAGAGCCATTTAAAGATCGACGAAGTTGTCCGATTTAAGACATGTCACGGATTTTTTTGAAAACCACGGACCAAGCTCGAAATTTTATCGGCAATTCACTGGTGATATTCATTTTTCGATTAGAAACTTAGTTTTGAAGAAAATCGCAAAAGTATCGCCATTAGAGTCAATTTCTTCCTAGTAACTGTAGAATATTTCCATCTCATGCTCGTTCTGATTTTCGGAGAAACTTCGTTTAAGACTCAGATTAAGGCCAATATATATAATATTACGTGTGCAAATTTCAGCGCTGTAGCTGTAATAGTTTAGGAGATAGAGCCATTTGAATTAATAATTGACAGAGCTTGCAAAATGCTAAAATACAAAGCTTTTATTTTAAGGTTCCTGGAGGCCACATTTCTCATCCGGAAATAAAAACTTGACTTTTTCTTACACTACAAGGATTTAGAAATACACGCGTGTCTGTAGATTCGATATATGTTATGTAGTTAGTGAAAAATATTTATTATTCCGTGTGCAAATTTCAGCCCTGTAGCTCTAATAGTTTAGGAGATAGAGCCATTTAAAGATCGACGAAGTTGTCCGATTTAAGACATGTCACGGATTTTTTGAAAACCATGGACCAAGCTCGAAATTTTATGGGCAATTCACTGGTGATATTCATTTTTCGATTAGAAACTTAGTTTTGAAGAAAATCGCAAAAGTATCGCCATTAGAGTCAATTTCTTCCTAGTAACTGTAGAATATTTCCATCTCATGATCGTTCTGATTTTCGGAGAAACTTCGTTTAAGACTCAGATTAAAGGCCAATATATATAATATTACGTGTGCAAATTTCAGCGCTGTAGCTGTAATAGTTTAGGAGATAGAGCCATTTGAATTAATAATTGTCAGAGCTTGCAAAATGCGAAAATACAAAGCTTTTATTTTAAGGTTCCTGGAGGCCACATTTCTCATCCGGAAATAAAAACTTGACTTTTTCTTACACTACGAGGATTTAGAAATACATGCGTGTCTGTAGAATCGATATATGTTATATAGTTTGTGAAAAATATTTATTATTCCGTGTGCAAATTTCAGCCCTGTAGCTCTAATAGTTTAGGAGATAGAGCCATTTAAAGATCGACGAAGTTGTCCGATTTAAGACATGTCACGGATTTTTTTGAAAACCACGGACCAAGCTCGAAATTTTATGGGCAATTCACTGGTGATATTCATTTTTCGATTAGAAACTTAGTTTTGAAGAAAATCGCAAAAGTATCGCCATTAGAGTCAATTTCTTCCTAGTAACTGTAGAATATTTCCATCTCATGCTCGTTCTGATTTTCGGAGAAACTTCGTTTAAGACTCAGATTAAAGGCCAATATATATAATATTACGTGTGCAAATTTCAGCGCTGTAGATGTAATAGTTTAGGAGATAGAGCCATTTGAATTAATAATTGACAGAGCTTGCAAAATGCTAAAATACAAAGCTTTTATTTAAGGTTCCTGGAGGCCACATTTCTCATCCGGAAATAATAAAACCTTGACTTTTCTTACACTACAAGGATTTAGAAATACACGCGTGTCTGTAGAATCGATATATGTTATGTAGTTTGTGAAAATATTCATTATTCCGTGTGCAAATTTCAGCCCTGTAGCTCTAATAGTTTAGGAGATAGGGCCATTTAAAGATCGACGAAGTTGTCCGATTTAAGACATGTCACGGATTTTTTTGAAAACCACGGACCAAGCTCGAAATTTTATGGGCAATTCACTGGTGATATTCACTTTTCGATTAGAAACTTAATTTTGAAGAAAATCGCAAAAGTATCGCCATTAGAGTCAATTCTTCCTAGTAACTGTAGAATATTTCCATCTCATGCTCGTTCTGATTTTCGGAGAAACTTCCTTTAAGACTCAGATAAAAGGCCAATATGTATAATATTACGTGTGCAAATTTCAGCTTTGTAGCTGTAATAGTTTAGGAGATAGAGCCATTTGAATTAATAATTGTCAGAGCTTGCAAAATGCGAAAATACAAAGCTTTATTTTAAGGTTCCTGGAGGCCACATTTCTCATCCGGAAATAAGAAAACTTGACTTTTTCTTACACTACAATAATTTAGAAATACACGCGTGTCTATAGAATCGATATATGTTATGTAGTTTGTGAAAAATATTTATTATTCCGTGTGCAAATTTCAGCCTTGTAGCTCTAATAGTTTAGGAGATAGAGCCATTTAAAGATCGACGAAGTTGTCCGATTTAAGACATGTCACGGATTTTTTTGAAAACCACGGACCAAGCTCGAAATTTTATGGGCAATTCACTGGTGATATTCATTTTTCGATTAGAAACTTAGTTTTGAAGAAAATCGCAAAGTATCGCCATTAGAGTCAATTTCTTCCTAGTAACTGTAGAATATTTCCATCTCATGCTCGTTCTGATTTTCGGAGAAACTTCGTTTAAGACTCAGATTAAAGGCCAATATATATAATATTACGTGTGCAAATTTCAGCGCTGTAGATGTAATAGTTTAGGAGATAGAGCCATTTGAATTAATAATTGACAGAGCTTGCAAAATGCTAAAATACAAAGCTTTTATTTAAAGGTTCCTGGAGGCCACATTTCTTATCCGGAAATAAAAAACTTGACTTTTTCTTACACTACAAGGATTTAGAAATACACGCGTGTCTGTAGAATCGATATATGTTATGTAGTTTGTGAAAAATATTTATTATTCCGTGTGCAAATTTCAGCCCTGTAGCTCTAATAGTTTAGGAGATAGAGCCATTTAAAGATCGACGAAGTTGTCCGATTTAAGACATGTCACGGATTTTTTGAAAACCACGGACCAAGCTCGAAATTTTATGGGCAATTCACTGGTGATATTCACTTTTCGATTAGAAACTTAGTTTTGAAGAAAATCGCAAAAGTATCGCCATTAGAGTCAATTTCTTCCTAGTAACTGTAGAATATTTCCATCTCATGCTCGTTCTGATTTTCGGAGAAACTTCGTTTAAGACTCAGATAAAAGGCCAATATGTATAATATTACGTGTGCAAATTTCAGCTTTGTAGCTGTAATAGTTTAGGAGATAGAGCCATTTGAATAATAATTGTCAGAGCTTGCAAAATGCGAAAATACAAAGCTTTTATTTTAAGGTTCCTGGAGGCCACATTTCTCATCCGGAAATAAGAAAACTTGACTTTTTCCTACACTACAATAATTTAGAAATACACGCGTGTCTATAGAATCGATATATGTTATGTAGTTAGTGAAAAATATTTATTATTCCGTGTGCAAATTTCAGCCCTGTAGCTCTAATAGTTTAGGATATAGAGCCATTTAAGATCGACGAAGTTGTCCGATTTAAGACATGTCAAGGATTTTTTGAAAACCACGGACCAAGCTCGAAATTTTATGGGCAATTCACTGGTGATATTCATTTTTCGATTAGAAACTTAGTTTTGAAGAAAATCGCAAAAGTATCGCCATTAGAGTCAATTTCTTCTCCTAGTAACTGTAGAATATTTCCATCTCATGCTCGTTCTGATTTTCGGAGAAACTTCGTTTAAGACTCAGATTAAAGGCCAATATATATATATTACGTGTGCAAATTTCAGCGCTGTAGCTGTAATAGTTTAGGAGATAGAGCCATTTGAATTAATAATTGACAGAGCTTGCAAAATGCTAAAATACAAGCTTTTATTTTAAGGTTCCTGGAGGCCACATTTCTCATCCGGAAATAAAAACTTTACTTTTCTTACACTACAAGGATTTAGAAATACACGCGTGTCTGTAGAATCGATATACGTTATGTAGTTTGTGAAAATATTTATTATTCCGTGTGCAAATTTCAGCCCTGTAGCTCTAATAGTTTAGGAGATAGGGCCATTTAAAGATCGACGAAGTTGTCCGATTTAAGACATGTCACGGATTTTTTTGAAAACCCACGGACCAAGCTCGAAATTTTATGGGCAATTCACTGGTGATATTCACTTTTCGATTAGAAACTTAGTTTTGAAGAAAATCGCAAAAGTATCGCCATTAGAGTCAATTTCTTCCTAGTAACTGTAGAATATTACCATCTCATGCTCGTTCTGATTTTCGGAGAACTTCGTTAAGACTCAGATTAAAGGCCAGTATATATAATATTACGTGTGCAAATTTCAGCTTTGTAGCTGTAATAGTTTAGGAGATAGAGCCATTTGAATTAATATTGTCAGAGCTTGCAAAATGCGAAAATACAAAGCTTTTATTTTAAGGTTCCTGGAGGCCACATTTCTCATCCGGAAATAAAAAAACTTGACTTTTTCTTACACTACAATAATTTAGAAATACACGCGTGTCTATAGAATCGATATATGTTATGTAGTTTGTGAAAAATATTTATTATTCCGTGTGCAAATTTCAGCCTTGTAGCTCTAATAGTTTAGGAGATAGAGCCATTTAAAGATCGACGAAGTTGTCCGATTTAAGACATGTCACGGATTTTTTTGAAAACCACGGACCAAGCTCGAAATTTTATGGGCAATTCACTGGTGATATTCATTTTTCGATTAGAAACTTAGTTTTGAAGAAATCGCAAAAGTATCGCCATTAGAGTCAATTTCTTCCTAGTAACTGTAGAATATTTCCATCTCATGCTCGTTCTGATTTTCGGAGAAACTTCGTTTAAGACTCAGATTAAAGGCCAATATATATAATATTACGTGTGCAAATTTCAGCGCTGTAGCTGTAATAGTTTAGGAGATAGAGCCATTTGAATTAATAATTGTCAGAGCTTGCAAAATGCGAAAATACAAAGCTTTTATTTTAAGGTTCCTGGAGGCCACATTTCTCATCCGGAAATAAAAACTTGACTTTTTCTTACACTACAAGGATTTAGAAATACACGCGTGTCTGTAGAATCGATATATGTTATGTAGTTTGTGAAAAATATTTTATTATTCCGTGTGCAAATTTCAGCCTGTAGCTCTAATAGTTTAGGAGATAGGGCCATTTAAAGATCGACGAAGTTGTCCGATTTAAGACATGTCACCGGATTTTTTGAAAACCACGGACCAAGCTCGAAATTTTATGGGCAATTCACTGGTGATATTCACTTTTCGATTAGAAACTTAGTTTTAAAGAAAATCGCAAAAGTATCGCCATTAGAGTCAATTTCTTCCTAGTAACTGTAGAATATTTCCATCTCATGCTCGTTCTGATTTTCGGAGAAACTTCGTTTAAGACTCAGATAAAAGGCCAATATGTATAATATTACGTGTGCAAATTTCAGCTTTGTAGCTGTAATAGTTTAGGAGATAGAGCCATTTGAATTAATAATTGTCAGAGCTTGCAAATGCGAAAATACAAAGCTTTTATTTTAAGGTTCCTGGAGGCCACATTTCTCATCGGAAATAAAAAACTTGACTTTTTCTTACACGACAATAATTTAGAAATACACGCGTGTCTATAGAATCGATATATGTTATGTAGTTTGTGAAAAATATTTATTATTCCGTGTGCAAATTTCAGCCTTGTAGCTCTAATAGTTTAGGAGATAGAGCCATTTAAAGATCGACGAAGTTGTCCGATTTAAGACATGTCACGGATTTTTTTGAAAACCACGGACCAAGCTCGAAATTTTATGGGCAATTCACTGGTGATATTCATTTTTCGATTAGAAACTTAGTTTTGAAGAAAATCGCAAAAGTATCGCCCATTAGAGTCAATTTCTTCCTAGTAACTGTAGAATATTTCCATCTCATGCTCGTTCTGATTTTCGGAGAAACTTCGTTTAAGACTCAGATTAAAGGCCAATATATATAATATTACGTGTGCAAATTTCAGCGCTGTAGCTGTAATAGTTTAGGAGATAGAGCCATTTGAATTAATAATTGTCAGAGCTTGCAAAATGCGAAAATACAAAGCTTTTATTTTAAGGTTCCTGGAGGCCACATTTCTCATCCGGAAATAAAAAACTTGACTTTTTCTTACACTACAAGATTTAGAAATACACGCGTGTCTGTAGAATCGATATATGTTATGTAGTTAGTGAAAAATATTTATTATTCCGTGTGCAAATTTCAGCCCTGTAGCTCTAATAGTTTAGGAGATAGGGCCATTTAAAGATCGACGAAGTTGTCCGATTTAAGACATGTCACGGATTTTTTTGAAAACCACGGACCAAGCTCGAAATTTTATGGGCAATTCACTGGTGATATTCATTTTTCGATTAGAAACTTAGTTTGAAGAAAATCGCAAAAGTATCGCCATTAGAGTCAATTTCTTCCTAGTAACTGTAGAATATTTCCATCTCATGCTCGTTCTGATTTTCGGAGAAACTTCGTTTAAGACTCAGATTAAAGGCCAATATGTATAATATTACGTGTGCAAATTTCAGCGCTGTAGCTGTAATAGTTTAGGAGATAGAGCCATTTGAATTAATAATTGTCAGAGCTTGCAAAATGCGAAAATACAAAGCTTTTATTTTAAGGTTCCTGGAGGCCACATTTCTCATCCGGAAATAAAAAAACTTGACTTTTTCTTACACTACAAGGATTTAGAAATACACGCGTGTCTGTAGAATCGATATATGTTATGTAGTTAGTGAAAAATATTTATTATTCCGTGTGCAAATTTCAGCCCTGTAGCTCTAATAGTTTAGGAGATAGGGCCATTTAAAGATCGACGAAGTTGTCCGATTTAAGACATGTCACGGATTTTTTTGAAAACCACGGACCAAGCTCGAAATTTTATGGGCAATTCACTGGTGATATTCATTTTTCGATTAGAAACTTAGTTTTGAAGAAAAATCGCAAAAGTATCGCAATTAGAGTCAATTTCTTCCTAGTAACTGTAGAATATTTCCATCTCATGCTCGTTCTGATTTTCGGAGAAACTTCGTTTAAGACTCAGATTAAAGGCCAATATGTATAATATTACGTGTGCAAATTTCAGCTTTGTAGCTGTAATAGTTTAGGAGATAGAGCCATTTGAATTAAATAATTAGTCAGAGCTTGCAAAATGCGAAAATACAAAGCTTTTATTTTAAGGTTCCTGGAGGCCACATTTCTCATCCGGAAATAAAAAACTTGACTTTTTCTTACACTACAAGGATTTAGAAATACACGCGTGTCTGTAGAATCGATATATGTTATGTAGTTTGTGAAAAATATTTATTATTCCGTGTGCAAATTTCAGCCCTGTAGCTCTAATAGTTTAGGAGATAGAGCCATGTAAAGATCGACGAAGTTGTCCGATTTAAGACATGTCACGGATTTTTTTGAAAACCACGGACCAAGCTCGAAATTTTATGGGCAATTCACTGGTGATATTCATTTTTCGATTAGAAACTTAGTTTTGAAGAAAATCGCAAAAGTATCGCCATTAGAGTCAATTTCTTCCTAGTAACTGTAGAATATTTCCATCTCATGCTCGTTCTGATTTTCGGAGAAACTTCGTTTAAGACTCAGATTAAAGGCCAATATGTATAATATTACGTGTGCAAATTTCAGCTTTGTAGCTGTAATAGTTTAGGAGATAGAGCCATTTGAATTAATAATTGTCAGAGGCTTGCAAAATGCGAAAATACAAAGCTTTTATTTTAAGGTTCCTGGAGGCCACATTTCTCATCCGGAAATAAAAAACTTGACTTTTTCTTACACTACAAGGATTTAGAAATACACGCGTGTCTGTAGAATCGATATATGTTATGTAGTTAGTGAAAAATATTTATTATTCCGTGTGCAAATTTCAGCCCTGTAGCTCTAATAGTTTAGGATATAGAGCCATTTAAAGATCGACGAAGTTGTCCGATTTAAGACATGTCAAGGATTTTTTGAAAACCACGGACCAAGCTCGAAATTTTATGGCAATTCACTGGTGATATTCATTTTTCGATTAGAAACTTAGTTTTGAAGAAAATCGCAAAAGTATCGCCATTAGAGTCAATTTCTTCCTAGTAACTGTAGAATATTTCCATCTCATGCTCGTTCTGATTTTCGGAGAAACTTCGTTTAAGACTCAGATTAAAGGCCAATATATATAAATATTACGTGTGCAAATTTCAGCGCTGTAGCTGTAATAGTTTAGGAGATAGAGCCATTTGAATTAATAATTGACAGAGCTTGCAAAATGCTAAAATACAAAGCTTTTATTTTAAGGTTCCTGGAGGCCACATTTCTCATCCGGAAATAAAAAACTTTACTTTTTCTTACACTACAAGGATTTAGAAATACACGCGTGTCAGTAGAATCGATATACGTTATGTAGTTTGTGAAAAATATTTATTATTCCGTGTGCAAATTTCAGCCCTGTAGCTCTAATAGTTTAGGAGATAGGGCCATTTAAAGATCGACGAAGTTGTCCGATTTAAGACATGTCCACGGATTTTTTGAAAACCACGGACCAAGCTCGAAATTTATGGGCAATTCACTGGTGATATTCACTTTTCGATTAGAAACTTAGTTTGAAGAAAATCGCAAAAGTATCGCCATTAGAGTCAATTTCTTCCTAGTAACTGTAGAATATTACCATCTCATGCTCGTTCTGATTTTCGGAGAAACTTCGTTTAAGACTCAGATAAAAGGCCAATATGTATAATATTACGTGTGCAAATTTTCAGCTTTGTAGCTGTAATAGTTTAGGAGATAGAGCCATATGAATTAAATAATTGTCAGAGCTTGCAAAATGCGAAAATACAAAGCTTTTATTTTAAGGTTCCTGGAGGCCACATTTCTCATCCGGAAATAAAAAAAAACTTGACTTTTTCTTACACTACAATAATTTAGAATACACGCGTGTCTATAGAATCGATATATGTTATGTAGTTTGTGAAAAATATTTATTATTCCGTGTGCAAATTTCAGCCTTGTAGCTCTAATAGTTTAGGAGATAGAGCCATTTAAAGATCGACGAAGTTGTCCGATTTAAGACATGTCACGGATTTTTTTGAAAACCACGACCAAGCTCGAAATTTTATGGGCAATTCACTGGTGATATTCATTTTTCGATTAGAAACTTAGTTTTGATGAAAATCGCAAAAGTATCGCCATTAGAGTCAATTTCTTCCTAGTAACTGTAGAATATTTCCATCTCATGCTCGTTCTGATTTTCGGAGAAACTTCGTTTAAGACTCAGATTAAAGGCCAATATATATAATATTACGTGTGCAAATTTCAGCGCTGTAGCTGTAATAGTTTAGGAGATAGAGTCATTTGAATTAATAATTGTCAGAGCTATGCAAAATGCGAAAATACAAAGCTTTTATTTTAAGGTTCCTGGAGGCCACATTTCTCATCCGGAAATAAAAAACTTGACTTTTTCTTACACTACAAGGATTTAGAAATACACGCGTGTCTGTAGAATCGATATATGTTATGTAGTTTGTGAAAAATATTTATTATTCCGTGTGCAAATTTCAGCCCTGTAGCTCTAATAGTTTAGGAGATAGGGCCATTTAAAGATCGACGAAGTTGTCCGATTTAAGACATGTCACGGATTTTTTTGAAAACCACGGACCCAAGCTCGAAATTTATGGGCAATTCACTGGTGATATTCACTTTTCGATTAGAAACTTAGTTTTGAAGAAAATCGCAAAAGTATCGCCATTAGAGTCAATTTCTTCCTAGTAACTGTAGAATATTACCATCTCATGCTCGTTCTGATTTTCGGAGAAACTTCGTTTAAGACTCAGATTAAGGCCAGTATATATAATATTACGTGTGCAAATTTCAGCTTTGTAGCTGTAATAGTTTAGGAGATAGAGCCATTTGAATTAATAATTGTCAGAGCTTGCAAAATGCGAAAATACAAAGCTTTTATTTTAAGGTTCCTGGAGGCCACATTCTCATCCGGAAATAAAAAAACTTGACTTTTTCTTACACTACAATAATTTAGAAATACACGCGTGTCTATAGAATCGATATATGTTTATGTAGTTTGTGAAAAATATTTATTATTCCGTGTGCAAATTTCAGCCTTGTAGCTCTAATAGTTTAGGAGATAGAGCCATTTAAAGATCGACGAAGTTGTCCGATTTAAGACATGTCACGGATTTTTTGAAACCACGGACCAAGCTCGAAATTTTATGGGCAATTCACTGGTGATATTCATTTTTCGATTAGAAACTTAGTTTTGAAGAAAATCGCAAAAGTATCGCCATTAGAGTCAATTTCTTCCCTAGTAACTGTAGAATATTTCCATCTCATGCTCGTTCTGATTTTTCCGGAGAAACTTCGTTTAAGACTCAGATTAAAGGCCAATATATATAATATTACGTGTGCAAATTTTCAGCGCTGTAGCTGTAATAGTTTTAGGAGATAGAGCCATTTGAATTAATAATTGTCAGAGCTTGCAAAATGCGAAAATACAAAGCTTTTATTTTAAGGTTCCTGGAGGCCACATTTCTCATCCGGAAATAAAAAACTTGACTTTTTCTTACACTACAAGGATTAGAAATACACGCGTGTCTGTAGAATCGATATATGTTATGTAGTTGTGAAAAATATTTATTATTCCGTGTGCAAATTTCAGCCCTGTAGCTCTAATAGTTTAGGAGATTAGGGCCATTTAAAGATCGACGAAGTTGTCCGATTTAAGACATGTCACGGATTTTTTGAAAACCACGGACCAAGCTCGAAATTTTATCGGCAATTCACTGGTGATATTCACTTTTCGATTAGAAACTTAGTTTTGAAGAAAATCGCAAAGTATCGCCATTAGAGTCAATTTCTTCCTAGTAACTGTAGAATATTTCCATCTCATGCTCGTTCTGATTTTCGGAGAAACTTCGTTTAAGACTCAGATAAAAGGCCAATATGTATAATATTACGTGTGCAAATTTCAGCTTTGTAGCTGTAATAGTTTAGGAGATAGAGCCATTTGAATTAATAATTGTCAGAGCTTGCAAAATGCGAAAATACAAAGCTTTTATTTTAAGGTTCCTGGAGGCCACATTTCTCATCCGGAAATAAAAAAACTTGACTTTTTCTTACACGACAATAATTTAGAAATACACCGCGTGTCTATAGAATCGATATATGTTATGTAGTTTGTGAAAAATATTTATTATTCCGTGTGCAAATTTCAGCCTTGTAGCTCTAATAGTTTAGGAGATAGAGCCATTTAAAGATCGACGAAGTTGTCCGATTTAAGACATGTCACGGATTTTTTTGAAAACCACGGACCAAGCTCGAAATTTTATGGGCAATTCACTGGTGATATCATTTTTCGATTAGAAACTTAGTTTTGAAGAAAATCGCAAAAGTATCGCCATTAGAGTCAATTTCTTCCTAGTAACTGTAGAATATTTCCATCTCATGCTCGTTCTGATTTTCGGAGAAACTTCGTTTAAGACTCAGATTAAAGGCCAATATATATAATTTTACGTGTGCAAATTTCAGCGCTGTAGCTGTAATAGTTTAGGAGATAGAGCCATTTGAATTAATAATTGTCAGAGCTTGCAAAATGCGAAAATACAAAGCTTTTATTTTAAGGTTCCTGGAGGCCACATTTCTCATCCGGAAATAAAAAACTTGACTTTTTCTTACACTACAAGGATTTAGAAATACACGCGTTCTGTAGAATCGATATATGTTATGTAGTTAGTGAAAAATATTTATTATTCCGTGTGCAATTTCAGCCCTGTAGCTCTAATAGTTTAGGAGATAGGGCCATTTAAAGATCGACGAAG
>JAZDUA010001345.1:0-96468 GCA_038098605.1 Gryllus longicercus | reverse complement strand
GAATGAAGTACAGGGCCTTATGGGGCCTTTTACGGTAAAGAAACATTCCCCCTCCCCGTTTTTAAGATTTCAAAACTATTTAAAATCCTCACTAAAGTACTTTTTTATGAGAACAATTACTAAAATAATACATCGACAACTGTATATATTTACCACAAATCGTGATGAATATCTTTAAAATTTATTATTTTTTTAAAGAAGCAATACGTTCGGCTGTGGATCTTCCAGAGCTGCGATGCCACGTGCTTGGGTTGTCGTATCATAATGTCCTCAGGAAGTACGCGTTTCAGTTGTTTACCAGTGTTTGTTCGCCCGTGTTTAGTTGTGTTTTGTTTTTGAGATTGTTGCAATCACGTCAAATTTAAATGTAATTTCGTTTACTTTTCATTTTGGTTTTTAGGTTATAAATTTATTCATTTACAATTTTTTAATTTAATTTCTTTTTCTTTGCAAACTTAATTTACAATGTGTGATTCACCAACTGTAAAACGCAAAAGTGGTAAAGTGCTCCATACTTGGGAAAAACAAATGGTTATTAATGTTTGTTACTATTTAACAATAATATTATTTTCGAGCGGGATTCGTACGCAATGCCTACCAGAGATGACTGCCCGCTCTCCCGGAGCGAGGCAGCTCGGTTTCCCGTGAATCAAATCAGTTTGTTCCGAGAGGACGACGTATTCTGTCGTCAAAGGAATTTTAAATGTTTTGTTTGTGCATTAAAACGTATTATTTATGTAGTATTCAAAAGGAAACAAGAGCCTTGAAGTTTTTTGCAACTGCATGTAGGTGACTTGAATTTTGGATTTTGTATTGATATAGTTGTGCATTTAAAATTAATATTTCTTTCTGATTTTTTATGACATTTTAAAGCACAATGGATGTTAAGAATTTAACAGAAACATTCTCTTTGTATAGAGTCTCATAGGTATAGTTTTTAAATGTACGAAAGGGATGAAAATACGCTTTCATAAAGGAAAGGTTCCAGGCAAACTACTTAAGTGCTAAACTAGTGCTCCGCCCCATGGCGGGATGCGTCGTCAACATCGTGCGCGTAACTTTCGATCCATACAGTTCAGCAAAAAAGCGCCACGTCTGGCATCACTGTTGCCGTAAGAGACCGTCCTTCGTTCTTAACCTCGAACGCGCCTTAGCCGTTCGCTTCTTCGCACCCTCCGCTCGTCAAGGACACGTGTTACAGTGGCGTGAAGCACATTTCAAATGGCCTAAAGAGTTGGATATATATTACAACGCAGCATCATTAAAGTCTGGCTTGATAAACGAGTTGGATAGTCTGCATGTTTGGTCCGACGCGTCTCAGATTCAAATCCCGCTCCACGCATGGATGCTGTCCCTACTAATTCGTAATTTACAGCTGATAACGTATCTATAGAATCCGAAAGTGTGTTAGTGTGCAGAGTATTCATTGAGACACACGTTTTCTGGCGTTGGGATAACAGCTTTCGAATTAGAAGCTCAAGAACAAGGTTATTATTAAATTTTAACGAAACCAATATTCAAATTTCCCTTGGAATTTCAATAATCTCCTCGGAATGTTAGGAGTCTGATGCGAGAAAATTACAATATGCCAGCACTGTTATTGTTTCCCGCCAGTACACCATGGGGTGGATCATCTGTGTTTTAACCTGGCTGTAATGCAAATAAACGTACCGACAATTTGGCACTTTTTGTTTTCCCCAACCACCGTGTCCTCGCCAAGCATATCACGTCTCCGTTTAATAGTCAAGAACCATGTAGGTATGTCAGAGAATACCAAGCGGGGATGGGTCAACAGCAGACTCAAGAATAAATTGCAAAATAAGTAAAGGTAAATTTTGTATATTTGAGAAAAAATTATGTATACGAGTATATATTCCAGTCCCACTCTGTTTTGGGCATTCACTTCTCCCATTCCATAAGATGGCGGTCTCCCAGCTGTTTCCAGCACATTGACTACCTATTATTTTAGTGTGATACATGCTGCTTGGATAGTAAATAATTTTCTTAAGACATTTTCCCCTCATTAATATTTCATAAAAATATGTTTCTTATATTTCTGTTGGTCCTTTCGTGCTTTAATGTTTTGAACATTTCATTTTGCATTGTTATAGACCCAATGAACATTGTAAAAACGTTCTCGATGCCCTACTTTGCATACTAATATTTTAATAAATATTAAAACTTTGAATTATTCCTTACTCATATCAATTATATTTTTGTTACGTAAGATCCACCGATCCAATAATCCCGCCCTGTTCTCCCTATGTTCCAAGTTTTTCTCTCGGTTGGTGCCCAACAACACTATTTGTGAAGCTCATAAATGGAAACTTAACTACATTTTTGCTCCTTGCCAGTGCCAAAACTCCAGGATGCAATCAGGTTATTCCTTCTCCGGTAGCCAAAACTGAAAGGGGATTAACGGAGATGCGGGGGGTGGGGATGACCGCAGGATGCAATCAAGCGATTCCCGCCTTGTCGTGATTCGGACCCTGTGGTACTCCGCGCCGCGCCGCCGCAACCGCTGCCGCCAACGCGGCTCCGCGCCGCACAGCGGACCGTTCGCCCTCGCCACTGACGCCGCCGACTTCTCGGAGATCGATCTGGCGGCGGGCGGGGCGAGCGGGCGCCGATAAAACTGGTCGCCACCCGCCAGCGTTTGTCCCCAGGCGGCCGGGTGTTCGGGGCGGGGCGAGAGGCGGGGCCCGCAAACGGAATAATCGAGAAACGAGGAAGTGTGGTGAGACGTTCCTGGGAAAGGAATTACAAAAGCACTCTGAGTTGAGGGGTGGGGGAAATGAAGAGAGGAACGAGATGTAAAGGCGATGAAATTAGAAGGGGTACGGACAAACAACACAATTATATATTCCTAGAATTAAATAATTGTTACAGGAAGAATCTGTGTGTGGTATACGCGTATTGTAGAGACCTCGAATTTCTGGATCAAATAAATGTGATTGCTAAATTCCAGTGTATGGAAAACGGCATCGCAGTCAGTGGCGACTCTAGTAAATACAGGTTGTGGCAGGAAACGCAAACTTACAATGAACTACAGTCATGACGTCCACTTTTTCGTTGTCCTGATTTGTGTATCATCCGTGCATGATAGTGACATAATGAATTTTTATTAACATTATGAGGTTTCTGGAGGGAACGAAGGAAACTGGAGGTTGCTAAGGGATTGTGATGAGAATTTTAAGAGAGGAATACTTACTGTCTGAGTTTTAGTAAGAATAAATTTATTTAGTTTTTTTAATGTGAAAAAACTGGAGAGATATTCATTAAAGAACGATAAATCGTCAACTACCCTTTTCCTAAGCCAGTGATAACTACATAGTGAAAATATTTTCTACCCAGAAAATGCAAATCGTCTACATACGTGAACACTTAAGATACCTTGGGTTCTCAAATATTTATGATTTCTTTCATTTTGAAGTGAACAACCGGCTTCTGAAAGTATCTCATTTATGAGAAATTAGCGCGCAATAGCCTGCTTATGAAGAATATTATGTGCAGAATACAAACATAATCTGAACCCAAAGCAAGAGAAAGAGCAATGCCAACCCCAATTCAAAATAGGAAAATCAAATCGTTCCGTCGAGAAATTACGATAAATACAAATACAACTAACAAGCAAGCAGTAAAAGGAAAAAAAGAATCGCGGAGGGCGGACGTAGGTTTTAACGAGAGACGGGTTATAACAACTTGCCCAACGAAGCAAAGAATAAGATGAGCTAAATATGATCATCTGGTCGGAGGGGAAAACGAGTCGGACGTGGCTAAGTGGCATCGAGGAGAAAATGCGTGTTGAGGGAAGCAGACGAAAGCAGACTGGCGAAACACAAGCCGCTTCAGAAACATAGCCGAGCCCTCAAGCTTTAGTACATGGATGTAGATTACAGTGTTCTCATCTATGTACTTAATAAATATACGTTGAGCGGCCAAGCTCAATTGCAATAAATATCTACCTAATTATCGTCCCCCAACAAATTCAATCTCTTTTGATATCAGGTCGGAGAAGTAATTCTGACACGCATAACTGTATTCGATTCATCGATTACTTTTAAAACTAATCTAATATTGTTTTTTTTGTTTGCAAATTATCTGATACATTTTTGGAAAATTTCACCCCTGTTCAAATTTAAGCATTCTTTCGCAGTGTTCTTTTAAAATATTGTCATCAGTTGATAGATCAATTCCAGAATTATTTTATTTTGTGGTTGTAAATATATTAAATTCTTACGTCAAATAATAGAATACATTTTTAGCACCGGCGTCTTAACCACCAGCCTCGTAACCGCAAGGGTGTCTTCAAATCACAGCATCAGCAGTTCCACAAAGTTCCATAAAATTAAAAACCTGTCTGTAGCCTTATCGGGTTAGTGCATCAGATTCGAAAAAAAGCTGTTGGTATCACGTGCCCTTAGAAAGCAGTGTTGGAGCGTTTTAAGCACCCTGTGTCTTCGAGACTTGGAGAAGCGATACCGGACGTCAGAGGCCCGGAGAGATATCAAAGGGCTCTACCTCGTGGACCAAAACCCGGACGAGTGTTGACTGAGTGGGAGACAGCAGAGCGAGAGGGATAGGCAGGAGAGCGCCGTAGCATCTCGAGTTGGTGAAAATGGAGGATACCGTCGGCGGAGAGAAAAAAATGTCACACGAAAGCAACCAAGGATATCACAGACACTCAAAGACAGAGTTCGTAATGCGACGCATTGTTATTACAAAAGGCTCGGTAAAAATTTACCGTAGAAATGTTAGCGCTTACAAATGTAATCATGTTGAAGAAATCTAAATTAAAATTATGTGTGGTATTCTACAGTTTATGTTTCTAAGATAACAAAACAATGATGTGAGAGTTCTGTTCGTAGAAATTATACCATTCGGATCAAAAGAAGTCTGGTGTATAATTTTTTAACATTCACTGAAGAAATCCTGTAATGCAAATGTTTAGACGTTATCTTCCTGCAGAAAACAGAATGGTATTTTTCAATCATAACTCATTTTTAATCAGATGCAGTTTACATGTTTTGGGGCATAGGGAGACTTTCCAATACATTATGCACCACCTTTCAATCCTCTTGCTTCCATCCCCAGAATAATTACTCTCTCCCGTATTCTGGCTATGTACAGTCCTGTTGAGCTTAAGGGATTCTATGTTAATAATATTAATGTTAATAATACTAATAACATTAATAATATTAATAACAACAATATGAAACCTGACCAAGGAGGGTCAACTGACAAACTTTGCAACCAAGTCGTGGGATGCTCCCATTTCGGCAGAAAACTTGCGAAATTTTGAAGGGCGACGGGATGGTATGTGTAGGAACCCACAACACTACGTCTCGGGACGAATGCTGCAGACTTAAATGTTACAGCGTCCTAATAAGCAACATAACTGAAATGGTAACGATAATGACGCTACTGTGGAGACGGCTCCGAAGGTCACGGTGTCATAGTAAGGGGAACGATAGATGCTACAGAAACGGCCGTTTTAACAGTAATATAAACGCTAATGATCATGGTGACGGTAAAACAGTGTTGGCGATGCTGATAGGGATGACGATGATGTGGCGATGACTGTGGCGTTTACGGTGACGATAATGATGAAGGTGAATGATGGCGATGATGACAACAGCGTTGGCATTGATTATACTGTGACATGATGGTGTGAACGACGGTGACGATGATATGATGACAATGATTGCGACGAAAATAGTGACTGACTGTGACTGACGGCGACGACGATGATGACTGACGGCGACGACGACGGTGACTGACGGCGACGGTGACTGACGGCGACCATGACTGTGGCAATGACGGAGGACAGCAATGATGACAGTGACGATGAAGATGACAGTGACGATGAAGATGACAGCGACGATGACAACGACGACGACAGTGACGACGACAGCGACGACGACAGCGACGACGACAGCGACGATGACAGCGACGGTGACAGCGACGGTGACATCGACGGTGACAGCGACGGTGACAGCGACGGTGACAGCGATGATGCCTGCTACATTGCGGCCATGGCTGCGGCTACGCCCACGACCGTAGTAGTTTGACAGCAGCCGTGCGAGCGCCGAGGACCCGCGGAGGAAGCGCTCACCGCAGCCCCTAACGAGTGCTCGAGCGCTCGTTATTCAGGCGCGCGCGGCTTGGGCGGCTGCCTTCTTGAAGTGGCGCGGCGAGGCGCGGGCTGCTCGCGGCGCGGTGGCGTTGCGGGGCGGGGCGTCGAACGCTAGCGCCCGTCATAATCCGCGCGCCCGTAACGGCCGCGGAATAAGTGATTTAAATGCCTTGTTTATTGCGCCGCGCCCCGCTATATATACACACGCGCCCGCCCCCCCGCTCCGCCCCGCCCGCTCGCCCCGCGCTTTACTGTGCAGCCAAGTTTTTATGGCTTTATGGCGAGAGGGCCCGCGCGTGAGGGGCCGCGAGGGGAGCGCCTCGGTCGGCGCGCGATGAGGCGGGGAGGAGGGGTGGGATGAGGTGGGGTGAAAGGCGTGATGAGGCGGGGAGGAGGGGCGGGATGAGGTGGGGAGGAAGGGCGGGATGAAGTGGGTGAAAGGCGTAATGAGGCGGGGAGAGGAGTGAGATGAAGCAGTGGGTGTGGCGGGATGAAGCGGGGCGAGGGGCGGGATGAGGTAGTGAAGAGGGGCTGGGATGAGGTAGGGGAGAGGCGGGATGAGGCAGGTAGGCGGTCGGTGTAAAAAGGAGCAGGGTGGAGGTGGAGAGGGTGGGGAGGGGTGTGGTAGGGCAGAGGGGGTGGGAAAAATGAAAATGTATTGATGTGGTGAGAAGAGGATGGACTAGACGTTGCAATGACTGAAGATTGGTAAGCGGAGATGGGTGGGTATGGTTCAAAGATATGATGCTGTTTGATTGCATAACAGCAATATTGCTGATTAGAGATGCTGGTTTTCTCGAATCCGAACCTAAAATGTGTTAAGAATATCTGGAGTGTTTACTATCGCTTATGTCAATCAGCATTCAATCATTAATTACCTCTTCATTCGTTAGTTATAAATACCGGGATGATATTGGCTAAGAAACCGTCACCATGTATTGAAAGAAATGCGCATTGAGAATCATTAAGAAGGTTCATCTAGACACTAAACGTTCAGATTTCATACATACACATATCGCCCAATGCATACATAAAAGGTCCTCGATTTCCCTTCTTCCTTCTCTTGCATATGATGAATACAATTACCTAGTTGTACGTGAGGCAGTATGGACAAGGCTGCTCGAATGAAGAGAACTTAATCCTTGAGTGAAAACTAGAAAGTTTACGCACTTGGCTGCGGAAAACACGGTCAGCGAAAACATCACTTGTTTTATAAATATTGTACTAATAGTGAGTATCAATGTAAAAGAAGGGTAATAAAAATAATGAATCTAAAATCTGAAGGTTGGAAATCTGTCTAATGATGATGCAAGCCCAATTATCGGAATTTGGTGAACCTTGAAAATTCGAAGTTCGAGTAATTCTATGAATGTATATGAAATCTATTATCTGGTCTTTTAAATAGAGGGTTGGTGATGCTAGCAACTTGATTGATCACATTCATTACAGTTTCAACGATACTTGTGTTGAGGATATAAGGATATGGAAGGAACTCTGGAAGATTGGTGAAGACATCATGTAAAGGAATTGCAAAGCGTTAAGTTTAGAATAAGGGGAAAGGAGTGCGGACCTCCGTGATAAGGGTCTAGGATGCATTCGTGTAATCAGATTTGAACAGTCATAATTACCTCCTGCAATTACATTAATGTGAAATTTCTTATCAGTTGGATCACTTTTTCTTTAGGAACACTTTCTCTAGCAACAAATCTTTAAAGTACATTGGTTTCTAAAACTAAGATCATTGAAACACGCCTTGAACCAAAACTTGTAACTTTATATGCAAAATGTAAAGAGCAAATATTATAGTTTTTCACTTTAATAAAATGTAAATTACTTTACTAACGATAAACACAAGATGCGGGATATTGCTGCAAGTTTTAGTAGAACATTTTCCAATACAAAACTTGAATATTCAACATCTCTTTCGGCTATTAAAAAGGTCAGCGATTCTAGGTTTTTGGAATGAAATTCACCTGGGTAATCAGATATATGGAAATTATCATTACCATCACGTACAAAAATTGTAAAATAATGTTCTAATGCTTTTCAACTTATATCTAACATTTCAAAACTAATGTTTTAAAATACCACCGTAATAATCGCGTAAACTAAATTTAATATGCCAATATTTTTAATTCAGGTCGGTATATTACTGGCTTTTGCGAAATATTGTTTTTATAATGAATATTTGCGACTTATAGTTTAACAGAACCAAGTATATTTTCTAACGAAGCGTTTTCCGTCAGTTGCTTTCTATTCGTCTTATTTAGCGGTTCATAGCCGTGACAAGATATTATCAAACTGAGGCATCGGCAACACTTCTTATAAAGCAGGAGCCGCGTTGTAATGCTTGGCGCAGAAAGCCATGGCTCTTGAGTCACTACCTCTACTTACGAGAGAACCACCGTCCCCTCACGCTGAATAGAGTAGTTTCGCGCCCCGTTCGGGCGAAACGGCTACTATAATTTTCTTTCTCGTCACTAAAAATCCCTGTAATCTAACGCTCCGTGAAACAGTTTTCACAAAGGTACACGCTACAAAAAAATTACGAAATTGCCTCTGATACAAGGCGTCCACGGCGTGCCGCAAATATACGACGCGGGTGCACGTTATTAGCTTCCAAAGCTGTAACCGTAATAACACATCCGTTTGCCATCAGATAAACAGAGTTTTTCCTAGTCAGTGATCACTTTTACGAGGGTTTTATCAAAATTTGGTAGGTACTACATGCTGTGAGTAAGTACTATGAATACTGTGGAAGGCAACAAGAGATTATGAGTAATAATATTTGACTAATACTGGAGCCCTGTAAGGAATTAAGTTTCTTACATATAGCATTGTTTTTGTTAAATATTGATTTAATATTAATATTACGGCATAAATACTTTTTCAATATGCAAGCGTCCAAAAATAAGTGATTTTAACTTTTATTGTGTAAAATTACAGTTCGCAATTAAAAAAACATTTATCTTAAATTACATTTCCCAAAAATATCATTACTGATTACATATTTGTGTGTTGTACAATGCGTAAAGTAAATGGACTGGAGGAGCAGGTATTAATTTAAAATACAACTATTAAACGATGAAAGTATTTTAAGATTGATGGAATTTGCAATAACCGGTCCTGATCAAATTTTACTTCGGGTAAATCTTTCACCAGAATTCTCATATTCTGGCTCACATTAACAATTTATACTAGTTTTTATTAAACTGTTGTATTTTATAACACAATATTATAATGCTTCTGAACTGTTGGTGATAATTCATAAGCCATATTTTTACAGAAACATTATTGATTGCTTAGAAATAAAATATTTAACAGCAATTTGTATGATGTAAATATGTATTTATCTTTATCTTTATTTATAATGTTATAATGGCATAAAAGCGGACAAAAATCATGTTTTATCATCGATTAAATTAATGTTGAATAAACTGTTTTTAGTGAAGACTTTAAGGAAGCGGTTCACGTAGGTTTCAAGGGCGGAGTGATAACAGATAACGAGACCTGAAGGAAGGTCAATTACAATTTTTAGGATATAGTCCAGAGAGAATTCCAGCCACCAACACAAAAAAATAAAATGTAAGATTAGGACAGTAGAAATGGACTACATGAGAAGATGCCTACAACTTAGAAGGAACGCAGGGAACAGAGTGCGAAATGAAGAAATATGGAGATGGATGAATGTAATTTGTTCTATTACGAATACCTTGGAAAATAAAACACTACAATGATATGGACATGTTCAGACAATGTCTGAAATCAGATGGACACCCAAAATATTAAGTGGCAACCATCTGAGAGGAGAAGACAAAGAAGACCTATTTTAGAGTGGGAAAATACATCCAGAAATCTATGGAGGGTAGAGGCCACAAACCAGGAGATTGGGGGGACAGAGTTGTGGAGGGTGAAAACGGCAAGCTCCTAGAGGAAAATGCCAAAGAAGAAGAAAAGAAGAAGAAGAAGAAGAAGGATATCATCCACGTTTTAAACGCCTAGTACAAGAGGCCAGCGGAGATTTTTTCATTACCAACCAAATATCTAAAGCCACACAAGGATTATCATCGTATTATATTTCTGTTAGTGACTGCCGAACTGAGCGAGTACTAAGATTTTAGGGATGGCGAGCGATCATTGAGGAGTAGATTTTAGCACTTAAGCCGAGGTGAATGAATATGAGATGAGATACACGAAAACTAAAACGTTCTGATCCAGGTGAATTTGATTTATCACCTCATTGCATACAACATATTTCAACTGAATTTGCATCTCCGAAAACAGAAACAAGCGAACAGTTGGCCGCTAGCTGCAGAACAGCGAATTCACAAGAACTGTTGTATTTATTGATCATAACGGGAGAATTACGGTGAATGGCAAACCATTTACCATAATTCTCACATTTATGATAAATTTAATCAAATACAAACAATTAAAAGAATAAAAACTGACATTTTTAACTTGAATTTTTGTCATTTTAACACAAACAAACTACAATTTTTTCATATATACTAATGATATCATTAAAATTTAAAACATTTCAATTTGATCTAACTAATTGTATAGAAAATAGATGTTGAAAATGTTTCCCTAATAAGTGAGAGCAAATTGAAATTGTCAATAAATATATTAAACTGAAATTTATTTAACTACTGAATTTACTGTTACAGCAACAATATTTGTCTCTGTATTGTTAGTCTCTATAAACATTTTTCATCGACTAGTGAGGAACACTACGTTTTTACTATCTTCGTTGGAAGTTATGTGTACCCCATCAAAGTTCCACTGCATCTATTAATAAATTATTATTATTATTATTATTATTATTATTATTATTATTATTATACTTCAATTATTGTTAATAATAATAGTTCAATAGTTGCAATAACTAAAACACTAGTAAGCCACTGTATTGCAGTGCAGATTGTATTTAAAACTCTAACACGTACCGTTAGAAGGGAAGACAAGATTTCTATCCCAACCACCTTCCTGGGGCGGCTAGTTATTTGCAAACCTTTGGGTTGTTTTGGCATGGAGAGGAAGAGGAGGAAATCAATTGGAAGGGTTCGAGGCTGCTCAGTGCCAGGCGGTCATTGGTTCTGAAAATCGAAAAATTAGCATGCCAGTAAACCTTCAAAATTTAAAAAAAAAAAACATTTTGAGCATCAGAGCGACCATATTTCCAAAATTAAATTTTAACTTTGTGGTAAATTTTACAAATTAAAATGATACAAAAGCCTTATATTATGGCTATTAGTTTCCACTCTATCTGATTAATTGTAATCAAATTAGATGCGGTATTTTGAATCCTAAAATATAACAGTACATATTCGAATTCCGCGCTGATTGAAACAAACAAATTATTTCATATTTTTTCCATTTGTGGCTTTGTATGCGAATATTTATAGGTTCTCATTTTTTTGTCTTTATGGAACCGTACTTATAAATTTCCAAGTTTCGACATTGTATTCCAATCCAGCTACTTCCAAGACCTATGAACATACCTTGAAATGTAATCAAATTAACACTTTGTTAAAGTTTCTGAATTCCTCCGCTTTCCGTTCTTTCCTGCCAGTGCGCCCCGGGGGCAGGTAGAGCGGCGGGGGTGGCGGGGGCGGCGGCGCGGGCCGCGCGCGCCGGCACACTTGTTATTTCCACGTGCAGCGGGAGCCGCCGGTGAAATTGCTGGCGGATATTGCGAGCGCTGAATACCTAATGGCTTAAAGGAGACAATCGCCCGCTCTTATGCATACAAGAACGCCGCCGGGCCGCCGCGCGGGGGACTTCGCGCGACCTCGCCGTCCCGCTCGGCATCGCCCCGCCCACCGCCGATGCGACCCGCCCTTCACCGCCCCACCCCGCCCCGCCCCACCCCGCCCCGCCCCGCCCCTCTCCGCACTCGCCCCCCTCCGTTCCCTAACCTGCCCGCCCCCACGCCGGACCGTCCCAACCCCTGTCCGACCAGCCTCTCTCCGCCCGATCCCTCTCCGCCTCTCTCCGCCCCGTCCCTCTCCGACTCTCCCCGCATCATCCCACACTTCTCCGTAGCGCCCCACACCACCCCGCCCCTATCTCGCTCTATCCCGCCCCCACTCCCCGTGCAATCACTCCCAAGCGGCTCGTCCTCCGTCGAGACTGCTTCTTCACCCCGTCCCACCCCATCTCCCTCCACTCTTCCCCTTCCCACCCTTTCCTCCCTGCCTCGCACGCACACCCCTGAGTTTCCCCCCTGTCCGCTCTGTCTCCTCGTCGCGACTGCTTCCTCGCCTCCCCCCCTCCCGTACCCACTCGCCGGCTCTCGGCACACGGCCCCGCCCCCTTACATCCCGACACACACTCACCTCGACATTACCTCTACACCAGCTCTATCTTACCTTCCCACTTCCCCACCCCGACTCTCGCCGCTGCCTCCACCAATCCTTCCACATCATCGACTCCGCGCCCCCGCCCCATCGCACCTCACCCCGGTTCCGTCGGCCTACGCTCTGACTTGTCTTTCCCCCGCCCACCACGAGCTCTCGCCTCCCCCCCCCGCCCCCACCCCGTGTCGGCGCTGCCGCGGCCGCCGCCGTCGCGCTGCTTTTGTAGCAATTAACAAAGCACGGAGGAATTTAGCTGGCTATCACAATGTTCTACTGCCCGGCCTTAATAGCTCGCAGCCGCACTCGCGAACAGCGCGGTTAATTAAGTGAAATTTTACGGGCGTCTCCGCGAGAGGGCGGGCGGGCGGCGGTAGAGTCGCGTTCGGGCGCTCCACGAGAAGAAAGAACGAAAGAAGAAGAAAAAAAAAACAAGAAAAAACGAACTAACGGTCGCCCGAAGTGAAAACGAATCTTTTGATTCGCGTTTTTCTTAGGAGCGCCCGCATCCGATTTCCGCCCGCTCCCGCTCCTCGTAGTACTTAAACAGTCGATCCGCGCGCGCTCTTTCGTGTAAACAACGGAGCGTCGTCGAGCGCCGGCGGGGGTAACGCCGCGTCTCATTATCGAACGCGTTCGGATTATTCGCCGTTGCTGCCCGAAAGTTTCATCCGGCGCCGAGCCAAACGAAAGCCGACCGGAAGGGCGAAGTTGGGCCCTTTCTCGCAGCGGCGCATGGCAGAGCAGGGCCGGGCTCGGCTGGAACGGGCTGGGGCCTCGGCGTGGGCCGGCGGATACGCCCATCTGCTGCTGGATAGCGTTTCCCTATAATTGCCGTCGGCCGCGCCCCGAATTATCGAGTAAGCGCGCCCTTAACTCACCGCGCAGCCGAGCCGCATCACCCCGTGCCGTGCGGAGCTGCGGCCCCCGGTTCAGCGCGTTCCAAGTAGTCCCGCGCGAACTAACACTGAGAATGCTCGTGTAGCTGTATACATGTGCGTTTAAAGAAGCAGCGACTGTAAATACGTCTACAAAATGAGCAATTTCAAGGTGAAAATTCAATATAATCAATGTCTCTTAAGATGGGATCGATTCGTTCTACCGCACCGAAATCAATGGAGCGTACAGGATTCAACGTTCAATCAAACTTTTTTTGTTTGACGATCGAGAATCACGTGATGAGGCTACATTGGTTTACTAGTGGCATGCAATAGCTCCTACTAGTGGCCTTACTAGTGGCCTTACTAGTCCTTACTAGTGGCAGCTTCTCCAGTGACGTATTCTACTCTTGTTGCCACCAGCTCAGAATGAAGAAACAAAGGAGATAAACGTTGCGACGAACCAGCTGAGCTCTTCTGCGCTCATTCATGACGCCATCATCAAAACACCACATAATTAAAAGTATACAGAGTACAGATATCGGATTAAAAAATAATAAAAATATACGACTGAAAACTGGTATTCAATGGCAAAACATCATGCAGGACACACGTGTGAAAAGCGACAACGCTGTCGAAACCCAACTGTCAAACACAAAGAAGAATGACCTAATGTACAAAAACCATGGTTTCACTATTTTTATTGACAAAAAAATGTTCATGTAACCAATGGTGTTCCGAGTTAGAGCACTGACAGTGTAGTTTAACATCATAATTTGGTGATATATGTTGCAAACATGCCACCAGATAGTTTCAATAATACACTTATGCGGTCACGCGTGACAATAACACGCGTGACAAATTTTAATTCAGTATCTTTCTGCGACATGACATCTTTCCAGATTGTTTAGAGTCGTCTACGTCGCTTTCTGTTTCAGAAAACAATTTGTTTAAATGTTTTTTTTTTCTTCTAGCTCGGCCTTTCAGACTATCAAGGGGATTAATACATTCACTTTACCATAACGTTTTGGGATTTGAAAAATATGTAAAACGAACATTTTGCAGTTTATGCCGACTGATTAGTCTATAGACTTTATTTTTTTTTTCTTTTCGTAGAAACTATGTAATTTTAGAAACGGGGGTTTAGTGTACTAAATCTATTTTTCAAATTGCGTATATTTGAGTCTTTTCATAAGCGAGAGTTAATCCATGAAGGCCAAAGAGCAATTTCACTGAAAATGAAAAGAAAGCTGTAGGACATGTGAATAAAATTATCGTAAAATTTGTTAGCGTCATTTTATAAATATTCTGTAATATATTACATTTGGCGTTATCTATGGATTTGTGCATTTGGGAAGAACAAGAGTCTTATAAAGACTTTTCTGATAAATGTATTTTATATGGTTTTCGTTTACCTAAGCACCTACTAATAACGACTGGTGAATTCCAGCCACCCCGAAACCACTTCCTTGACGCTCGAAGCGCCAATGATGGACTGGAGTGAGGATGGCGGATGAATTCTCGTATTACCTGGAAGCATGCGTTGCAGTTTATGAACATATCGTCGATGACTTTGACACTACTTTGTCGAGCTTCTGTTCGATGAGGTGAAGTGGTCGTTCTCTTTTCGATTCCCCTCTATTCACAAATCTACCGTTTTCTTCGCCTGCATCTGAACACAAACTTTTACCAACCTAAGAGAGCTCTAATGTGCACTTACGCATAATAGTTTTTCGGATTTTTTTAAACAGATTTATTGCATTTAATTTTGCGCATTTGCTTAAATATATTTGTTTTTGCCTTGTCAATACGGCTTCACCAGTGTTCACATTTTCAGGTGTTTGTGTAGCAGGAATGATGTGAACTGTAGCGCGTACCAAGTAATGTGTGTCCACACAGGTTGTTTATACAACGCGCCATCACTGTTCCAAAGAATTCTGGCCACCTCTTCTTTTGTTCTGCGGCAGTTTTAAAAGGAGCTCACACAGTGACTCTTTGTGGATGGTAAATTGTCTAACAGGAAAAGTTGCTGTATCAGGACAGAGGACACATCGTATACTAAAAGGAATCAAGTAGATTTTATCACACGGAAAGATCCATCAGAAAGTAGCTTTTGTTTCTAAAGGTTAATGAGATAACGTATTGATCAATGTCGACTAGTGATTTCTATCGATTTTTACAAACGATTTTCTGCAAAATGATTTGAAGATTTTTTCTTTGCCAGTGGACGCGGTTTAAGGACAAGCTTGTGAACATTACGGAACAACAAAAATTGTTTGCAACTCTTCTTGAGCAAAAATGTTGTTTGTTTTGGACAAAATGGATTAAGAAATTATTGCTCAGATCTGTAATTCTAAAGCATGCCGGACGATGATTTTACCCTTGAAATGACTCACGATGTACACCAAATACAGCATTTAGGAATATTACAAGCTACTTGATCAACTTACGAATATGATTAATTTGTTGCTGACCATAATTTTGTCTTCTAAAGTAAATTAACCACACTGCGTGCGCTTAATTTTAAATTACGATTTTGTTATTGATAGCAATTATATATAGTATTTCACTCATTAAACATAATTAAAATATGAATCAAATTATTGATATGAAATTATCGTAATAATACACATTTCCACCAAAAGGGTTTATAATATATACCACTTCATTGTTTTTTGATGTGGTTATGTTTCCTCATTTGCACTGAAATTTCTGCTCAAGCTGCGTGGTTTGGTATTTTTAATCCACCTTAATTTAATATGTGTAATACATAATTAATCAAATATACATTTCATTAAAATTCTGAAACACGGAGATGGGCAACTCTTGCGGATTGCAATGTTTTATTTATACTATTACTAAAGTAAAAAATAGACATGTACATTGAAACGTACAATACATGTATATCAAATACTTGGATCAGTAAGAAAATTTAAAACTATTATTACACACAAATTTCAATGATTTGTAATTTATCAGTACCACATGGAGCCTCAATAAACTTCGATATTTCAGTTGAAATAACTGAAAAATTGCTTCACCTAAATGATATCGCAATTTTGCTCTTACGTTATAGAAATATTGAAATTTCAAGGAATACGTTGAGTTCTAGGAAAGAGAATTAAGAAGAAAGGAAATAATATAATTAAAAAGAAATATAATGTATATACCTGATATCTCAATTAAGCTACAACAGCACGAACATTCTCGCATTAGTAACGGTTACGAAACACTATAATACCGCAAATTTCTGTCCATATTAACACATCCAAGTTATTACATATTAAACTCATTATCATTATTAGCGCATTATGCGCGAAAATGTAATTCACTTAAAGGTTATACGTTAAAAACAATTCAATTCTCAGTTCCATATACTCAATAACAACACCCAAAAAAGTTATTATGAGATTTCCCAACTCTCATGACGCGGAGTTTTCATTGTATTGCAACGTAATAACTTAAGAAAAGTTTTAGCACAAAAGAAGTGCAGAATATTCGAATTTGCAAATACGAACACTTTCAAATTATGCCAATATACTATTTTTTGAAATTGAACACGACCTATTTTAAAAAACTTATTCTTTTAAAACAGATTTTTGATTTAAGAAAAAATCTCTACTATCAATGTTACACTTTTGCACTAACTGTTTTGTAATTTTCTGAAGTTCGCCGAAAAAGGGACCAGTACCGCTTCCTTTACCGTTGTGTGCTACGTACGAAGAAAAATATTAAAGAAAAAATGGAGCTGTTTTTGAGTAGTTTTTAAATTTCATTAATCTCAATAAGAAGTTAGGCCAAAACTACACGTTATTTCAAAACATTGTAGTACATGGTCTTTTATTAAGATCTAATTTTTTAGAAAAAATTTAATTAATAAAATCCATATTTTCAATGTTGCAGTTGTAGGAACACGTCGAGAAAATTTCGAATTTTTACAATCTTCCCAAAATTATGGATTTTAACTAAAATGATATCCGCGTCATATTTAAGAGTTTTTACGCAATTCAAGGACGAGCTTTAATCGAAACATTTGGAGCCATTTTTAAGAAAATGTTGAGACTTCATGTAAGGTAGCCCCAAAAATCAAAATATCCGTTTTAAATTCGCACAACCTTGAGTTCTGACGGATCAAGAAATATCAATTTTGGAGAAGAGTTTGTGAACGGTTTAGACGTTCGCGATTGTCACAGACAGGAACAGACCGACAGACGTTTTACCGTCAATCGATTTTTCGGTATCAATGAATGGTACCAAATCAATCATGGATTCAGTCTTCATAGCATTTTAAATTTATCCACTTTTTCGTTAACATGGTCTGGCAATACGAGTTTTTCTGTCGAAATATCGCATTTCCCTCGAATCATTGCAATACTTCTTCAATACTACGTAAGCAGTAAGAGAGAAAGCGAGAAAGCTTCCACCATAACATGATTTATACTATTGGTAAGTGTGTTTTTGTACCAAACGCCTTTTGGGAATACATAAAAGCTTTGTTTCTCGCAAGTTATTCTGCAGAGTCAATGCGCGATTGTGAGAAGAAAAATAATTCTGAACGTTCCACATTCCCAACAGACAAAGGATTTAACTTGACAAACTGGCGATTCGACACAAATCCATTCTGGAACACTTATACAGAACATCATTCCCCTAAGAGGGGAAAGGTTAGTGTAATAAATGAAGCAAAATTTACACTCTGTCGTTAGTCAAAATGAAATCGTCAAATTCGCACAGCAATGTAATAATATGGTACATTTCCCGAATGTTACACTTTAGAATTACGTCAATTGAATACTATTGCACGAAGAATGTATCATTACGGGTATTAAAATATGGCGAATTGGATCTTGTAGTGTGAGTGAGACTCGCCACTCAATGAATGCAATTTATTTTTTCTATTATTATTATTATTATTATTATTATTATTATTGCTGTAGTTACTATGCAGCCTAATTTTGTGTTTGTCATGCATTTTTCTTTGCGTCTACAGATTTCAAATGTATTCAAATTTTGTATGCATATTATTAGCGCTTTGGGATTCTATTATCACCATTACGCATTCAATATTTATGGATATTTAAATAAACAGCTCTCAAGTATCAATAAAATATTCGTAGAGTTCGTATACGTAGTCCGCTGCTACCCTTAAGGATGCTATATTTATGGTTTATTGGATATTTCCGAGATAAGAAATTCTTAGAATGTTCATTTTAAATTAACCACTAGCTCTTCGTCTTTGCTTTTGTTATTTTTCCTTGTAGTTTATATTCTCGGCTTACATACTGTACATGCTGGAACACATGCTGAAAAGGTCAATCCTTAGATCAATAAATATGCTTCTTCTCAGTCACCGCCAGTAGTTCCTATTTTTATTGACGTGAAAACAGTTTTCTTAGAATTTCTTGATGGTAGGTATGATTTTCTTTTTGGAAGGCGAAATAAAAGTAAACTTCGATTAATGTCTATGAAAAGTTAAAACGTAATTATAAATTAAAAATGAAATCTTTAAATAATACATTTAAGTTTTTTTATATGACTGTTACAAGACTTGCACTGCTTTCTTTCTATCCCCCCTCCTCTCCGCCCTCCCCTCACTTTTCGACAACACCCTGTCGTTCCCCCACCTCTGCCCAAACCCAGACCCGACCCAATCCGACCCGACACGTCAGGACCCGATACTACCCGATCTCTGTGCCTCTGACCGGGATGTCCTAGGGTACGAACTCCGACTGGTTAGATAGCTGGGTCGAATTCAGACGCTGTCTAGAGGAGAATTCTTGCGGTCGGCTGCTCTGATCGGTAGTTTTTCGTGGTTTTTCCCATTAATTCCAGGCAAATGCCTAAGCAGTAGCCTAACAAACGGGCCACGGATCGCGCGCGGTCGTTCCTTGCCCTTCCTTGTTCTGTCCTCACCCCTTACACACCCACTATCTACACTATCACTCTTGTCAGGAGACCAGCCGGGAGCTTGGAGCGGTCCCCGCTGGTGGGAGATACCTGCTTGGGGAAAATGATCGCCATCTGACGTAGGTCGACGTCGGATCTCTCCATCCAGAAGGGACAGATGACCGCTATCTCCCGTAATAAAACATGTGCTACACTTACGGTACTAATGTCCTTAGCCGTTGACGCGCCTCGATTCAATCAGTCAATCAATCAATCAAACCCGACCCGAGCCGATCAGTCACGACCGGTCCCGAACCATTCCTTCCCTCCTCACTCAACCCCATACTAGCCCGACCCGACCCGGGCCAAGCCCCTCCCAGTCTCAAGGCGGCTCCACACACTCGTCATGCGCCGAGCAGCGAGCTACTGCTCGCCCACTCCCGATCTGCTGATGTGTTCGGCGAATTTTCGCTCCCTTTGATGTGTCCTACAGACCGGCACGCGGTGAGTAAGGTGAATACCGAAAGTTCGGCGCTCGGCGAATCGCAAGCAACCCGTCCACACCATTCGCGATTCGGCGAGCGGTTGCTCGGTATTCGCGAGTACCGCATGTGTGGAGTCGCCTTCAGAAGCCGCTCTGGGAAGTGTAGCCTCGTGCTCAAAACAGACAACCACGTGGAAATCGGCGAGCATCGCCGGATGTTAAACAAAGGGCGGAGTGATGACGCACTGGGACTTTCCGTGGACGTAGCGGGCCCAGAGCGGCTTGGAGGAGGCAATGGGAGCGGCGGGTAGAGCCAAAAGGGCCTATATAAAGGCCAGGAGAACAATGCCCCAGTCTTCTTGTACTAGCGGCGTCGGCGACAGGTGAAGCGCGTGTAGGTGCACTAGGGCGAGGGGCCGGCAATTAATTGTCGTGACTTGCGAGACGCGTAGGTGGTCTCAAAGTAGAGCGGCTTCATACAAGGGATCATGTTGCGATGTGGTAGCCGTTCTTAAATTATCTCTCCTTGTAGTGGGTCTATTTATTTGATTATTGTGAGCAGGGTAGTTGTTAAATTGAAACTACGGTCTAGATTGTTAATAAATCTACTGTTTTACAAACCACTCTCGTCTGTGTTCCATAACACCGTATGACGCCACAGAAGCGTCCCACCGTCCCATCGGCCCGCACTCTCCAGGATCGCCCCCGCCTTCCGTCGCCCCGCCAGCCCCGACCGGCTGGCGCGCTTCCTCGGGGCGGCGGAGGTGGGCGCTGCCGGGCGATCGCCGCCCGACTCCATCCATCACTAATGCAGGCGCCCCGGGCGCCTCGCGTCGGGCCGCCCGCCCGCCCGCCCCCGGCCACGCCCCGCGCACACCACGCGGCGCAAAGATTTTCAAGCTGAACTCCACGGATTGCCAATTTCTTTCTATGCGAATCTAAAAAGTAGAGCTTGGAAGTTTCGCATATTACTTTTTTATTTTTACGATTTTAAGAATGTTAATAATGAGAATCACTTAATTGTACTTCTTAAACTGTTATTTTAATAGATATTTATTTTGCCTTTTTCGCGTATTTTACCTTATGATGCCTAGTTTTGGTGATTTTCCTATTTTTGCCTTTTTCTTCCATTTTTGTCATTATTTGCCTTCTCCTGGCTATGATATGAACAAAGTGGAAACATACCGGCAAACCTGGACCACACGAAGGCATGACGTCTGGCTTTGTTCAATTTGAGTATGACCTCTGATCCCATTTGGGGGCAGAGCTCTATGTGTATGATGTACTTCTCGGTGCTGGAGATTACACAGGAGTGAAGAATGAAAACTATAATTCCGTTTTCATTAATGCCATTTCAAGGAATAAATATGTGATTCAATTGAATTATTATTTTTTTACAATGATTCCTTTTAAATTGTGATATTTAGTTGATTGAATGCCTTTTTGTATCCCTCCTTTAGCCAAAATAATGCCTTTTTTGTCTGTCTATTTAATATAAATTAAATGTCTGAACCTCAGGGAACATCAGGGTTCTACTAATAAGTTATGTGAATTTCACGAATTTCGAATCAAACAAATTCTTAAAAAATCATATAACACAACACACTTTACTACTTTCCGTTTTCGAAGAAAATAATGCCATGAAAGAAAACATATGATATTATGTTTGAGTTGCAAAATAGAAACTCCCACTGCGCTTGCAAAATTTTGATTGCCGGCGCTACTTCCTCTCCCACTGGGCTCTTCCACTTCGTCGTTCACCGCGATGTCCCCACGCGGTTCGCATCTGTGTCAGTCGATGCACTTCGAGCACCATTCCGCGACACGCATAGCCGCTGTCTTGTGTACTGTCGGCTATCTTGTGTAAGTGGTGCACGGCTAATGGTCAATTCAATTCAATAATACCGCATTGTATATGGGGAGACCAAGGGCATCAGGCCTATTCTTTCATCTGACCACGCAAACTTCGCTACGCTCCATGCAATTTACCCGCCAGAAGTGACAGAATGTATCATTCGGACGACGCAACAGGCGATTAGAATTTAGCTCAAAGGCTTCATTTAGGCTTGTGTGTTTTTACATACTGTAAATGTAGAAAATGGGGCAGCCATCTTTACTTCCCCTCCTAAAAGTGGGCGACGGAAATTTTCGCTATTAAAAATCCACGGCTTCGATCGGATTTGAATTCGCTAACTTGCGTATAACCGTCGGACGTAACTCGTATAACTGCTAAACCACCGAAGCCGTCGTGACTTATACTACTTCGATTTATTTATAATTTCACTTGACAATTATTCAGCTGATACGGTGTTATCCAATCGGGAACTTACACATCATCATAGTAACGTCATTGTAGCGACAGTGACTTCCTATTGGATGACACTGTGGCGAGCCGCCATTACGAAATCGCACCACTGTGAGGAGACTCACAACGCGCGCGGCATGTAAATACGCAAACATTCCGGCAGCAACCTCTAAAAAGGTTTGCCGAGTGCAAGCAATGCCCCAATTCATATGCAGATCGGAAAGAAGTGAGGCAGACATGGAGGCACACGTGAGGTAGCAGAAGCAAGTGAGTGCGTACGATACGTCAAGAACCCCTGGATGATGAGACACGCCTGCACAGCTTCGCCGCCGCCCCTGGAGGAGTGCCTAGTCCACGGAGTGACGGGGTAAGAGGTCATCTCTGAAGCTCGACTCCCGCACATCTCCCCACCTGATATATCCCATTCCCCCACTCTCTCGTCCCTCTTTAACTAGTAATAAAAAGGCGCGTTAAATTCGAACGCGATCTCTTCTTCGTGTAAGCTGCCCTCCCCCCTTCCCTTCAATCTTTACAAGCCACCAATTCACCAGAGTACTCCATGTGACGCGGCCGCCCCAGGAATATGCTAAAGTTAGTCAGCTCCGAGGGCGGCACATCACAACACCGTAACAGCTGACTTACGTCAAGTGATACTAGTATATAGTGGCTGATGACATAGGGTCATTGTTACACATCCTACCTTACAAAATGAAGTACATAATTCATTCGCGAACGTCCTTTTGAACGGTGCTCATGCCCTCAGAAATGGGCTTACTAGAGTTAAAAAGATTATTTTTAAAAGGCAAGAGGTGTAACAACGACATAATAGGGAGTTTGTGCACGCCATAGCGCCAGCACTATCGATCTTCAGCGCATGCGCAGATGCAATAAAGTGGTACGAAACTTGAACAGCGCATGCGCAAAGGATCAAATGCGCTTTAACGTTCGAGGTGGCACAAACTCCCTAATGTCATCGGCCACTATAGAAAAACCGAAGTACAGTCAGCGTGATCCGCTTTGGCGCGCGGTGTTGGCGGCGCACGCCCACTGTGCGCGGGGGGGGGGGGGCGTCGTCGCGTCGTCGGCAGCGCAGCACAAGGCGCCCGCCCGGGGCAAACGTTATCGCTCGGGCCGCTGGGCCGCTTTGCCGCTCGCGCAAGCGCTCCGCTCCGCCCCGCTCCGCCCCGCTCCGCCCGGCTCCATCCCGCACCGCCCCGCACCGCTCCTTGCCGCTTCCGTTTGGGGTGAGCCGGACGGAGGGAGGGAGAGGGAGAGGCAGAGGGAAAGGGAAAGGGAAAGAGAGGGAGAGGGAGGGAGGGAAAGGGAGAGGGAGAGGCAGAGGGAGGGAGAGAGAGAGGGCGGGAGGGGGTGGGTGCGTGTCCGGTGGCCTTTGTTGCGCCTGCGTCTCGTGCCCGCGGCGCGGTGCAGGCGGCGGCGGCGTTCGAGTGCCCGGCGGCCGGCGCTTTTCATGAACGCCTCCGCCTCCGCCCTCTCCAGTTCGCGCCCCGCCCCGGGGAATGCGTCGCTCTGTGGAAGGGGCTGCGCTGCTGATTTCTTCCTGGTGTTGATCGACTCTTTCAGACGGCGCCGCTTGCGTGGTTGTGCATCTTTTGGTCGATTTTTATGAATCCTCAGTTACTCACAGGTTGTTATGTTTTCAACTCGTTCCAATTTGTTAATGACCTACATATGTTTTCTTTCTTCACGACTGTCTCCCCCACCTCTCTCTCTCTCTCTCTCTCCCTCTCTCTTTCTCTCACTCTCGGCGTTTGCTTGTCAACATGTCCAAGTCCAACTCCTTTTGGTATCTTCTATCACTGTCTCTCCAATCTCATTAGTCTGCCTTTCCCTCTACTTTCTTCTCATCTTATTTGTGTAACTCCTATCATTTCACCTATATGCCAAATTCTTCTTCTCACGTTCACTCGCCTTCAATTTTTTTCTCTCTCGATCATCGTCATCAATTTATTGCAATTGCATCATCTACTTCAACTTTTACTCTATCGTCTATTTCTTAATTTATCTGTTTGGCTCACTACTCTTCTTCAATCTTCGTGTTTGTCTTTCCCTACTCTCCTTCTCCCTCTCTGTCGCCCTGACTCCCTCCTCTCCATCTGCTTCTCCATTTCTTTCGTGTTATCTGTATCTCTTTTCGGACCTCATTTTCTTTCTTCTTCGCAGATTAGAGCCTGTTTTTTTCTCTACCCCCATATCTCTTTTTTCCATTCACCCCCTTCTTTCCCTTTCTCTTTCTTCATCGCATATAGCGTCTGTTGTTTTTTCTATCCCCGTCTCTCTTTCTATCCACTCAGCTCTCCTTTTCTTTCCTTTCCTCTCTTTCTCCTTCCCACACCAGAGTGTGTTGTTTTTACTATCCCCATCTCTCTACCCCCTCTCTCTCTCTCCACACACTTCTCCCTCTTTCCCTTTCTCTCTTTCTTCTTTCTACACCAGCGTCTGTTGATTTCCTCTATCCCCGTCCCTGTCTCTCCCTCCATCTCTCTCTTTCTCTCTCTCTCTCTCTCTCCGCAGTTCTCCCTCTTTCCCTTTCTCTCTTTCTTCTTTCTACACCAGCGTCTGTTGATTTCCTCTATCCCCGTCCCTGTCTCTCCCTCCATCTCTCTCTTGCTCTCTCTCTCTCTCTCTCTCTCTCTCTCTCTCTCTCTCTCTCTCTCTCTCTCTCCGCAGTTCTCCCTCTTTCCCTTCCTCTCTTTTTTCTTCCCTCGCCAGTGCGTGTTGATTTTCTCTATCCCCGTCCCTCTCTCTCTTTCTCCGTCGGCATATCCCCTTCCCCCTCGCGCGCATCCTGCCCTATAATTCCCCTCCGCCCCCGCCCCCACTCGCCCCCCGCCCCGCGCCGCACCGATCCGCCGCCCGAGCGAGCAGCCCCTTCCCCCGTGGGGACGATGAATGTTTCATCTTATACGGCGGCCCTTAAATATGCCATCGGTCGAAAACCACTGCATGCGCCCTCCATTATGCACGGCCCATCCGCGCCGCGCGCGGACGCACGCATTAATATATCGATTCGCGCGACCGCAAGACACGCGGCGGCGGCGGCGGCGGCGGCGGCGGCGGCGGCGGCGGCGAGCGATCGGCAGGCGGCCGCAGTGTGTCACGTGCGGCCACGACGCACAGAGGCCCAACACGACTCCGGAAAAACTGATGGGCAAAACTATCAGAGATCAATCGTATATTGTCTGCACTAGAATTGGTTTCTTTTAAATTTAGAATATCGTCGTTGATGAACAACCTCCAACGTGACGGAAAATGACTTTTTTTTTACATTTTGGAGTCAATGATTCAGAATTTGCTTGTTCTTTAGTTTGATAACTATATTTCCGAAGAAAACTTGATCGAAATTGTGGTCTTAAAATAGAAATTAAAAAACCTCCTTGGTGACTTTACAATTCACTGATGAATATCTTATGCGTGATAAAAGAGACATGAGAGGTTTTCGTAAAGTGCTTTCACAAAAATATTACAATAAATAAATATCTAATACTGTTATACAGAAAGTGTAGAATGCCGAAACTTAGCGAACTGTTCTCTATTAACAACACAAAGTGTTTTTCTTTCCTCCTGTAAAATTGTGTTGTTTTTTTCACATAGGAGGTTGTCAAAAACAACGACGATCTTTCGTATTTTTTTTTCAATAGTATTAATCGAAAGATTGTGATTTTGAAAATTAAAAAGTATATCTATTCTCGAGACTTATAATATAGATTACAAATGAAAGTGTTGGAACAAATAATTTAGGAAGACAGAGAAAAATATTATTATTACATAGTACGTGAGGAAAATCGAGAAGAAAGTTTTTTCCCAAATTCTATCTCTTACATAATTTTAGAGATTCTAAGAGTTATAATTTCGAAACTTTACACAAAATATTTCATTGAAATACGCATTGTTTATAAACAAATCAAAGCCGCATCACTGTGATCAAAACAGCAGCAATATTTGATCCATAAAACCTTTCATATTAAATGTGCGTTTTTTAAAGCCTAAGCTGAAGAATAAGTACTTATCAAGTCATGTAATAAAGTGAAACAAATCAACATCGCGTCACAGAGATCGAATGGTCAACAACATGTGAATGTTCTCATCAGTCCTTAAATCCCCACGTATTAGCCTGGATAGCCAGTTCCTGCCGTCCAGTGTGTTGTTTTCTTCAAAACTATGAAAATGTCGTTTGCTTAAACGAAATACCTTTGACCCCTAAGAATCAGTTGATAACACATGGCAAGTACATTTATAAGACGGCATTATATTCTGCCATTGATTGATTACCTGATACACCCATCAAGCATGAATATATACAACTCAACTTATTTGATAATAATCGATGATCTTAGTGGATTTGTGTAAATAACCACACAACTCAACTTCTCTTATTAGTGGCTATGATTTAATGAATTTGGTGATATGTTCATGAACCTATTGCTAGGCAAGGAGAGGAATTAAATTTACCTGATAGTAGAGAAATGCAGAGAATTATTAAGAGATTCCAGCAGTATACATTACTTTCCCTTTCTTAGCAAAACTTTATTAACTTATTTAATGGATTCAACAATATTTTCACTCTGGAGGTCACAATGATATGACTAGAGCTTTTTTTAACCATTTTACTGAGTCAGCTCAACATCCGAGAACAACCACTGGTTTTTGGCCCCGATTACAAGCTCATTCCGTAACATCACCTACGTGCAAGACAGAGGAAATAACAAATGCTTTGCCCTAACGATTAGATGGAATTCCGAATAGTGAAAGAGTAATTATTATTTTCGGCAACTGCAACTTACGGTCATTAATCCCGAAACTGTAGTGTATCTTTCATGCCGGTGATCCTCCTCCAGCTGGAATGAGTTAGTCGGCGCCTTCGTACACGTCGGGGGTCTCTCTCCTCCAGATATATCCTGAATGATCTCCCCATACGTAACAAGCTGTAAACTTCCGATTGGGCTTTCGGTATGTGTGGTAGTAGAGTGCATATAAATGTATGTGTGCGTAAATGGGGGTTGAGGTAGTACAAGGAATATGAAGGAAGGGTCACGCCGGGCCCATTCGTTGGGGAACTGCTCCGGCATTCAGGGGGCCATTGTTCGGTGAAAACATAAAACATTACCTCACAGAGCAACAGACTCTTCCAGACAGTGGCCGAAGTCGAGCCAGCTACATAGCTAGCATCGAAAACCCTCCACCGCCGGGACTTCAATCCCAGAACCACGCATCCAACGATATTGCCACCGAACCATCACGCTGACCCACTGTAGTCGGTTGGTAGGGGAGCAGGCCATCGAGGGGTGAACGTTGTTTGTCACGCGGACACGACACGACGCGACGCGACGCGACGCATCGAGCGCGTGAGTTGTCACGAGGTTCAACACACACGCACGTGCGGTGCGTTACATGGAGCGCGCAGCAACAGTGGCGCTTAGGCAACGCAGGAAATATTTCATTGCAAATTGTCCCGCTCAATTGGCGTTGATGTTTGTTGGTGTACAGCATGAGAACCCGCTCTGCAAACGTGGGAGAGGGAAATCTCTTGGCATTGGCTTAATAATCCCAAATAGAAATAACGCAAAAGGTTAAAAGGAAAAAATTAAACGTGAAAAAGGTACGATTATTAGGAAGAATAGGAAAGCGTATGAAAATGTCATCTATAATAAAATACAGTACAGCTCGTGCATAGTTCACGCTACGTTACGTATTGTGACATGCAAATCGCTCACCCTATGTTATGATGTTTCACGAGGAAATAAAATATAAAACCGGCATATCTTTCAGTACATATACCACCTACTGTTATTTTAAAATAGTTCACGTCAGATTCATCAACCGAGTTGTGTGGTAAACGTTTTTTGCAGAAATAGTTTGTTATTCTATGGATACAAATTTCTAAAGTACTGCTTGAATTCGTGTTAGTGAAAAGTTGTTTATTCTGAATCGCAATTTATTTTGAAACTTAGTTGAACGGCTGAGACTGCTGTTCTGTTCCCAAATGAAATTCTGAACGTTTACTCCAAAGCAGCCTGTATTTTAACTCATAGCTCATGGCTCCTAGAGTCAAAATAATAAAACCAAGATTTGTCACAACAATCTTTCCGTAGGATTAGTTAATGTAAAAATACTCTAGCTTCAAGGGGGAACCTTGAACCTGTCTATCTCATACAAAATGAATATTTTGGTTTTGCATTTCTTATAGTTCACTCAAGTTTTGTATTTTCAAATTATAAATATTTGAATAAATAAATGATTTTGCTACTTAATTGAAAAGTACGTTTCGATAATTCAGTCAGTGAAACAATCACGACATTAAAATAACCCTATAACATTTAAAAAAAGTAGATACTGAATTTGCGAATCAAAAATCATCAGAATTTCTACTAATCTTACGAAAACGAAATTTCAGAGTTTCTTTAAATTCCGTTTCGTTTTATCACGATTCAAGCGTTTAAACGCTCTAGCCTTCGTTTTGCTAAATACACGCGTTTTTTCAACGTTTCCGAGAAAAACAACCCTCGGTCATTTTTCCGTTCTTGTTGACGCAACCGCGATAAGAACAGCACTAATTAATCTTTATCCGCGAATTACCGACACCCTCGCGTGCTTCCCCGTCCCCCGACGCACGCGCCACGCCGCGCCGCGCCCCTCCCCTCCTGTCGCTGGCCGAGTTCTCGAGGCTGCGACGGAATGACGAATGGGCCGTTTGAATGACCGTTCTCTACGCACGCGGCCGGCCCGGCCCGGCCCGGCCCGACCCGACCCGACCCGACCCGACCCGACCCGACCCGACCCGACCCGACCCGACCCGACCCGACCCGACCCGACCCGACCCGGCCCAATCCGACTCGGCCCAATCCGACTCGGCTCGGCCCGACCCGACTCGGCCCGACCCGACTCGGCCCGACCCTACTCGGCCCGACCCTACTCGGCCCGACCCGCCATGGGGCGGTACCTGGAGCTCAAGAGACCGGGCCGTTAGAGTTGTTTATACTTACTTGCCGGGATGATGAACTGCGTAGTCGTTTCAGCCGTGTGTTTTCTTGTTGTGATTGCTGGCGCGCGACGTAAAAATGTCAGGTCAGGAAATAAAAGGTGCTTGTACCTTCTGTGGTCAACGATGTTATCGCGTCTAGGGGACGCGGCCGGCACATCACTCAGGGAGATTCATGTTTATGGGCGGTGTCAACATATTTTGAAGTTACGGAAATGTCACTTGGGGCCCACCCGAGGCCTGCGCATTACGACGACTGCTCAGAGGCAGGAAAAATCCCCAGGGCGAACACACGCCTCGCAGCCATGGACTCCTCTTGACTTTCATTTCCCCGTTTATGTTATCATCCGACGTTCATTAACCCACTTCCGTTTCTTCATGGCCAATTACGTATACAATTTTATGCTAACTACTTGCAAAAGAGAGAGTAAATGATACAAAAACACGGGTTAGCGAAATGCAAGAAAAAATATCATCGGAAAAAAAAACAAAATTGTACAATAACTAACATGGGCTCTTTCATTTAGAAAATATCTTAACTATTTCAATCTACATTTGAGTAGAACATTAAACGAAACCAATAAAAAAGGCGGGAAGTATGTTCGTTTTTCACACTTGATGCTGAGTTTGATATAAAATTAAGTGTAATATTTGTATGGATCACATTAATTTTCATTGATAGTGTGAAACTATATAGACTTAATATATTTTCAACAAGATCAAAGCAATTCATACATTTGTGCTAAGCGGATTTCCGTTGAAAATAAAGAGCAATCGCCCACATAAACAAAAGAACTACTGATTTTATCGGCAACTAGAGCGGGGAGAACACACTAAACTGTTATAAAACACCCTAATTAAACTATGCACTAAAATGAGAGGAGACATACTTTGGTAGCACCTGTGACGAAACCATCTTGAGAACTGAATTTCCACGAGTACGCGGCAGCGACAAACAGCAATATTATTCCTTGCACTAGCTAATTCAGATTTGAAAAATCCTCTTCGTACAACAAAAAGCCGTTTGACCTGTGAATAGATACATATATGCACGTTCAAACCATGTGCGGAGATGAGCGATATTCATCGACTGTTCGTTGTCGACCCACAACGCTGGGTCGATAGGACAGGAGATAGATGACACAAGCAGAGATACCTGCGTATAGCGACATATTTTCATGTCATGTTGACATTGATATCCAACCGATGCAACAGCAAATATTTCTGATTTCGTTTGTGAAGTAAGTTGTTGTGTTTCAAATAGCATGATTAACAATTCGGGGGGAAATTTGTAAATGGGCGCAATTTTCTTCAAATCTCTAAGAAACAACGTGTAATTAACTGGAATTGGTTGCAACATTTACAAAGGTGGAAAAGAAGCACTTCTTGAGACTTGATAAGCGACAATACAGATTTAACAGTCTTGTAGTTCAATGTTGTTTTTTTAGTACTGGTTGCCTTCAGTTCTTTTGAAGTGTTATAAAAATCGGAATGATTTGAAAGATCCCTTCTTTTGTGACTTTCCTCCAAATCCAGAATTTTTATTTTCTGTTCTTCTGTTCCAAATACCACAAAGTAGTTGGAGACATTTCAGATTAACTACAAAAATTTCAATTGATATCAAATTTTTCACGTATACAAAATTATTATTATCCATCAATACAAAATTAATTCTTAAATATCATATACTCATATTAACAAAATAACTGTCCAAGTTTCTTCGCCTATATATTATACTAAATGTGAATATAAATTTTAAATGTTACCGTTTCAAATATTTAAGGACTTTCATGAAATGTTTTGTAAAAATATAGGTCAAAATTTGTAATACATCTCCATACCAAAAAACAAAGTATCGCAAAAAAGAATAAATAAAATGCATCATCAAAATCAATCAATCAATAGTAGTAAACTGACGTAAGTAGACTTAGTAACTTCACTGGGAGAGTTCATTAAACAGCACATGCAAAACCCACTGAGAAATACATCATGTACAACTTTAGGTGTAGTCAAACCCAGACGATACTGGGGATGTTTCAGAACTTGCGATATCAGTCGCCAAATGCATAAGAGAGTATCAGCAAAGATTTGAAAAATCTATTCACAATTCAGGAGAGTACACAAGTAATTAAAGAGAGAAACTACATAAACATAAATACTTCTAACAAGTGGCATGCTTGTGCATGCTGCAGCAGGAACTCCCGTAAAGGGATGGCAGAGATATATCGAATTTTCCACAATATGATATTTTGTTGACAACTTATCAGTGTATTGAAACATATTTGTTTCGATATATTTTACCGTTTTTTAAAACGAGAGGTTTTCAATAAAATATCTTCGAATTAATTTCTCTATTGTGTGAAACTGAAAACATTCATTAATTTCATTGGACAACCAGTTTTTTATTTCACAAACAGACTAAATCTGGAGTGCATAGATTCAGATATACCGGGATTTATTCTATATTTCGTATTCAGTAAATCAAAGATTTACTGCTCATTTAAATACTATCTTGTTCTTTTTTTCTTCTTCTAATAAAACGTATTGCAACAAACCGACTTATTATTAAACAGCATATTATTTTCAAACAACAGACAGCATATTTATATTTGTATTTCAATACGTTCTGATATCGACCAGCCGATGTGAAAAACAAGAGCAACCCCAAGTACGAGCGTATTCTTTATATCCAGCAAAACCAAGATTTACTCAATTTGAATTTTTCTCCTCCTAATTTTTCTCACAGTCTCGAATAAAACCCAAAAAACTGAAAACACAATTTTATATGTTACATATGCAGACGCTTCATAATCAATGTTACACACTTCTAGAGAATGTAGAAGGTTCGATTACGATTATTTTGTACCAATGAACATATGCTGCGAAATTGCACATTACTGTGTTACCTACTATGTATACGGGGTTGCTTGAGAAGAAGGGGCAAAATCAAAATGTACAAATGCGTGTAATTCTGTTATGTGCAATTCCCTAGTGACAATTCTCAATTCTCTCACTGACAAAAAGTGATCATTTTCGCCCCCTCTACATGCCTTTGAAGTATGTAACATTTATTCAGAGACACACTTTATACCGTGTATTCGTATTGGTAGTATTTCAAAAATATGTGTACCGTATATTCGCAAGTATACCGTACACTTGGTATTATATTTATATTATATAATCATATTGGTAGTAATATTTCAAAAAAATATATTTTACGTATATTCGTACACTGTATATATTGGATGTTCATATTGGTTATTTAATTTATGTGTGTAATAATTACCTACGAAATAAAAAATAATACTGGCGTGGGTAGTAATATTCCAAACCGTAAATCGCCATATCGCTACGCAAAGCGGCTCCTCCCCTAGGAGCAAACGTCCCACGCTGCGTGTATGTGTGTCGCGGGGTACGGGGTACTCACCGGCTGGCCGTTGACGAACCAGGTGATGTTGACGGCCGGGAAGGAGGCCGGCGAGGAGCAGTTGGCGCGCAGCCGCTCGCCCACCGAGTAGCGCGCCTTCTCCACGGTCAGCAGCGGCTCGTGCTGCGGCACCTCTGCAACACGAAACGCACCACTCGCTTGTTTCATCTTCTTTTTACGTTTACCAAACTAAATACGCTAAAAAATACATACAAAATTGTTGGTTATTACTATATTAATTGCTCGCCTGTAATTATAAGTTCACCGTGCAATTAAATATCCTCAGCTATCAATCAGAATTTAGAAAAAATATTAAAATCGTTGAATTAAGGGACAGTATCATAGATGTAGCCAAGGTATTTCTAGTTGGCCGTTGATCATGAACAAAACTTTACATAAGAGATTACATACATTTAAATAATGACTGAATAAAACAAAATTAGTGAGTAAGTGTACGCTTGACACTGGCGGACTACTGGGACAATATACAATCTTTAAAATGAACATTACAAATGTCAAAACAAAAACGATAGCTGTATTTATCCGTTCTAAGAACTACGTCAGCAAACCTCGTGAGTCATAATTAACTCGTTTTTCTACTTTCGACCATTTATACATGTATTCTCTCTTACATTTGTATTTACTTTGCATCAGAAATTATGTTTTCATGGTCTGACAGCATCTGTTAATATTTCATCCAGAATATGTTCAATAACTTCCATTTACAAAACATTTCTTCATTCTTTAAGTAACTACGGTGATTTTAAGTGCACAATGCCCATTAAAACACAGAGCTCCCACAGAGCCCCACACACAGGCCCATTAAAATTGGTCTTTCCCAGAAGCCTGTATGCCTCGAATGGTAAAGACGTGTTTGAATTTCTCGAAATTTAAACTATTCCTAAATGGAAAACATATTGAATGAAGACGTTGCTACAGGGTATAATTGCAGCTGTGGTAATAAAAAATCTTGCTCTATCGCCACTCGCTTTCTTCGACACTCCACTCTTTCAAGTATACGTCATTTTATTCACTTATTCTATTAATTACTATTTACTTTACCTCTCTACATTATATCACAGGGAGGAAAAGTATTGGAATCTCCTCAACAATACGATGCTAATTTTCAGTCTTAAATTTCGTGTTTCAGATCATTTTGAGCTGTAACATTTTCCCGTGTCAGGATTACGATCAATTAGTGCTGTATCCAAAGATGGTTAAGATTGGTGCAACTGTCAATTAAATACTCCCAAATTTCTCCCAAAAATCGGAATGTCTGTCTCTTTGTATGGATGTATGTATGTCACGCAAAACCGCCCGATTACAAGCTTTTGACCCGAAACTAGGTAAATATTTCAGCCGTAAGATTTAGTTCGGGCCTTTTTGGAATCATTAAGATATTTTAAATTTTGAAAGGTACTTTTCATGCAGCTCCCGTGATATATTAAAAATTTCCTGAAAAATTAATTCAGTTTTTTAATTTTTTTGTTGGAGTATATGAAAGTGCATTTATAAAAATGGTGTAGTTACAATTTTCATTAAAACCTATAAAAGTTTCAAAATTACACAGTTCAAATTTATACTCAAACTGATCTTACCTTAGAATATAAAAACATATTTTCTCACAGCACTTAAGCACTCAATTGTATTTCTTTATATGATTCAAGATATTGCATCTTTTTTAATATGAGTAATTGTTGGGTAATAAGTATCCAAGAAGAGAAAATGTTTCGGTACGACGCGTGTTCCTACTAGTTTATTTTTTATTAACTTTATTACAATGGCGTAATGACCCAAGTTACAACAGAATTTAAAAATAGTATTACATTACATAAGAAATCAAATGTATGAATAGACCTCAGAGGAAAAAATCACACAACGAATCATAAATATATAAATGTTAAATGGTGTCTTTGACCTTTTTCTCTTTATTTGGGCCAAGAACTACAAAGGGATTATTAATTGGCAATTTCAAGAAAAGCATAATAAAGTTAATTTTTGTACACAATAAATTATCATACTGTGTATTTGAACAATACATGATAATATGTATACAAATTTACAATGTAATTGAATCAACGTAATGAGACACATACCTATGGTTACTGTTCATTTAATAAAACGAGCAGATTTTTTTCATTAATGTAAATAATAGAACACAAAAACCATTGTATAATAAGCTGAGGTGAAATGCATGTTTATAATAGGATATTATTAAACTTGTTTATAATGCTAAGTTTTATTGCGTAAGTAGATATTTTGAAAGCAAACAAGGTTAGGAGCGAGGTTTCACTTTTTTATGAATGCAATAAAGCAACATTATAAACGATTTAAATATTATTATTTTTAAACGCTATTATTTTTGTATAATAGCAATATAAATTTTGAAGAGAATCAAAATTAATTTTTTGAAACAACTTTACAACTACTTTACCTATTGTGACGTCACGAGTTTTTGACAGATGTGCGAAAAACCGGTGGTCGGCTGTTGAGTTTACCGCTACCTCCCCACGATTCTCTCCCTGTGATTACGCAATTATTGTGATGACACCATTATTCGTGGCGTAAACGGCAATTATAACATAATGCGTGTCATAAGAAGATATTTAATGAACGATTACTTGTAACGGAAATGGTCGTTTATTCTGAAATATACTTTTTTATATGTTGGAAAACAAAAAGTAAATTACGTAATGTAAAAAATATTTTTTCAATTAATTTTTCTTCTGGATTTCATCTTGTATGCTGATTTTAGTTCTTTCCGCCGCTCTCTCTCACTCTCATTCTCTTACGTGAACTAACACACAATATTCTCACCCTACCTCTACCCGTGTTCAACTACCTTGATATAACTTTCATTGAAATGTTTGAAGAATGTTTCATAATGAACAGCATCTTTCCATTTAATCGCACTCTATTGAACATGTGTAATCATTATGATTACACAAAGCCTTTGGCTAAGTGCGTTCAAACAAATTAATACATTCACAATAAAATTTAATTCAATCGTTCACAAGAGAAGACAATGTATTTCATTATAATGAATTCACGTGCAGAGGTAGCAAAGAAACGTATATGAAAAGAATGGGACAAACAATGGTATTAACGGTAAGTTGTAGCGGAGCTAATTTGCCAGCAATGTTACGGTGCCAAGGTCGGTGACTTCGTGTTAGGCCAGCACGGACGCATGACAGGCCAGTTGACTGGTGTTCAAAAGATGTCGATTCATGAAAAAATTCCGTGGAGGGAGAGACCTAAATTCGAATTTGAGATCTGCTATCTCAAGAAATATTTCTTTCACAGAAAAAATCGCAAATAAAATTTCAAATATTCCACGTTTTTCAGTTTTCCGTTTTTATCCAAATAGTCTATAAATTATAAAATTATAGACTTATAAAATTAAAGTAGATAACATTTTATATAAAATGTATATTCAACTTTTTTATTTGTCAAAAGGTTTAGGCGCTAAAGAACGCTGAAATACTTCAATATTTTGGCCATCTGAGCAAATTGGGAGCAAATCTCCTTCCAGCTATATTATCTTGTGACAGCGTTTTAGTTTCACTATCGCATGCTAAGAAACGACAACTTAGTATGAGTAAATGATTTGCATTGTTACATAATTAACACCCCGCTATTCACGGAACTGTACGAACGCGTATACTCGCGCTAGGTATTCGTATATCGCAGCCTTCGAAAACCAAAATAGGACGGAATACAATACGTTCTCTACAATACAATATGTTTGTTACGTTACTACCTCTCAAGAAATATAAGTACATCTGCAATGTCCATAATGTGACATGGTAGCCAAACAAATTGCAGTGCAATGCTTCTTTGCCTTCTGATAGCCATGGGGAGAGGGGCCTGAGCTGCGTGACGTTTTAAAAGGAACATTGGTCTTGTATCTTCGGCATGTAAAAGACTCCTGGTCACATATCAAGTAAAATTATACTCTACAACAGCTCCCGTTCTAAATATATCCAAGTTAGTGTGTTCGAACTGTAAAAAATTTGTGTTTTTAGGATTGCTAAAAAGGTGAACACTTTTTCATTTTTATTTGTTAAGTCGATATTTCTCGAGGTGACAAATCTCAAATGCAAATTCAGCACTCAAAAACATGTAGAACTGGTGAGAAAAGATTTCCGGACAATTTTCCTACTCCGAACACCTTTTGACTGAATTATGAAGCGATGTTGTACCTAGGTACTCCGACGGCAAAAGAGTTGGCTTTTGTGACACGGAACGGCTTTCATGTGGCAGCAGAGCACTCCATGCCCTCGGAGTACTTTCTGTGAAATGACATATGGATGTCCGTGTGCTGATGGATATAAATTTCTGAAAATGCATGCTCTGTTGCAATATTACGTACAACGAATGTCCAAATTCGCATAATACAAACCTGGCGTTGAGATCCCGCGGGCAGAATCAGAAGCGACGAGGTAGAGAGAAATTTCAATTGATGATTATAAAACACGTTTGTGTTTAGAGAAAGCACGACCTCCATGTATGAATATGATCGTCAGTTCTGTGCACAGAAATTGTGATTAACTTAATGAAAAATGTGTTTAAATGAAAAAAAATTGTTTTGCTTTGCTTTGCTTTGCTTCGTGCATGCTCTGTCAATAAGTCATTATCAAATACTGTTATAGTAATGGTTGGTACACCCCTAGCGCGAAAAATTAAACGAAAATATTATTTCAAGAAATTAATTATAATTCGTCACCAACAAACGCACCAATCCGCATTTTGTTATGCGGATACTTAAAAAGAGTACAGTGAGAGCCAAAGAACTAGCATATATGTCATTAGTGCGACCTATATTAGAATATGGCGCGGTATGTTGGGACCCATACAGAATTTTGCAACAAAGAAATCTAGAAAAAGTCCAGCTTAGAGCATCAAAATTTACTTTCAGGGGTATCAAGAATAAAGGGGCATGGGAGTCACTCGAAAGGAGAAGATTAAAGTCACGTCTCTATGCAATGTATAAAGCGTACACAGGCCTTCGAGCGTGGAAAGAAATTCAAAGTCGATTAGGGAAACCTACATATTTCGGCAGAGCGGATCACATGCACAAAATTCAGACAAGAATTCAGAAAACGGACGTTGGGAAATATTCATTCGCGAATCGCACTATTAGGGACTGGAACAGTTTGCCTGTGACAGTCTTCGATCCCTTTCCTCAAAGCCTGAGCAAATTTAAAAATAAATTAGTTTCTTGGATGTGGATATGTTATAAATATATTTAATATAATTCAGTGCATTTACCTATGTCTTCTTTGTAATTAAGTATTATTATGTGCAGTGCAGTGGCGTGAAGTGCAGTGACGTTGTGCAACTGAGAGAAACTAGTGAGTAAGAAAGACATTACAGCTCGCTGTATCGCAGTGCGGTGAAGTGTGGTGAAGTGAAGTTTGGTGAAGTGGAGTTCTATGAAAGATTGCACGGTGAAATGTTCATGAGATTTGTAACGTTTGTAGAGTTTGTATAGTTGTTAAGTTCTGTAATGTTAAGTTAGTGTATTCTGCCACCAAGTTCTCACACTTATTTGCAGAATTATTAATAAATCTAAAACAGATTTCTCATTGAATTCGTTTACTTCAACTATCAAACCAAGAAACAGGGGTAAATTCAGCTAGACGCTCCAACTACACCTATTGTGGCGTTGTGGTAACGAAACAATGACACACACATTATGTCTATTTACAATCTGTTTATTTACAAGACATTGTAATGTAGTATGTACAGCTTTCGGGTTATGTTCGCTGTCAACCTCCGTTACCCCCACGCGCACTGCTCCCCATCCCCTGACTAGTGCATCCTCCACCCGGACGCTTCACCGCGCCGGTGCCCGGACACACAGGTCAACGCACTCGCGGTGTCACGAGTAGTACACGTCTGCCGTGTGTGAAAGTAAGGGGTGAGGATACGACAAGAAAGAGGAAGGAAAGATCGTGCATGGTCCGTGGCCCGTTTTTAAGGAACTGCTCCAGCATTCGACTGGAGTTGATCGGAGAAACCACGGAAAACTACCGATCAGAGCAACCAGTCTCTAGAATTCTTCTACAGACAGTGGCTGGATTTGACCTAGCTGTGTAGCCAGTGTAGGCAACATTCTGCCAACATCGTGACTCAAATTCCACGGTCTCCCAGTCAGAAGCACTGCAGTGACGTCAATTGATGCTCTAAGCCACCTAAGCCGGTCATTAGGCCCCGAGATAAGTCCGTCGAGAATGCGGTGCGACAAAACCGATGGGTAAATCTGCGTGAAAATAAAAAAGAACGTACTAAAATAAAGAATTGCAGTTACATTATTTAAAACCTCCCAGCTTTTCTTGCATCAATCTTCGTGAATTTACACATATAATTCATAATTCCAAAAACTGTCGGCATTAGGAATTTTCCTTCTGTCTTAGTCTAATACAACAGAACAATCCTTACCTTTGATTATCACACCAATAGGCCGTATATTTCCGTTATTAACTTTCTTGAAACTCTCTCCGTAGACGTTGCAGATAAAGAGACTATAAATCTCTTAGTTATGGTCACAACGTCAGTAACTTAGATATACACACACACACTCACAAATAGGACGTAATAATACGCATGGTAACCAGTAATTAATTATTACTGGAAAAGTCAATAAAAGGAATTCGTATCTTTAAAAACATAGTACTTTAGTAGACCTCAAAGAAAAATTTAAAGCGGAAAGACTCGATTAAATAGCAGTCATGAGAACCATACCACATTTATATTTTAAAATTGATGAAAGATCCATTGATAGAATATGTCGTACACTGTAAGGCCAATTACAAGTTTTTATTACGACACATCAGATATTCTTGTATTTTTCATTATTGGATTTTCACTGTAATGTTTAGATAAAATATAAATAGATAAAATATAAATATTAATTGATAATTAAAGTTTCGGAAAACAATGAAAATTTAACAATAGTAATAACTCCAATTGTACAGTATCGCCATTACTAAAAAAATTGAATTTACATATTGTACTACATAATGGGAATTCAAATATAAAAAATAGAATTAATGCATGTACGGAGATATTAAAACAACATTTAAGAGTTAATTAAAAACATAACATTATCAAAATGTAATCTAATGAAACTCAAAATAACTAGAAACAAAGGGCAATATTGTTTTAAAAATTATAACAGAAAAATACTAAATGATGTTCACATCTTGAAATAATTATACTTATTTCAAAGCACTTTTGCATTCATTAAGCAGTCTTCTCTGTCTCTCCAAACAGAGACATCCTCTACAAATCCCCTTATATTTCACAAGCGCCCTCTGTGGTCATAAAGTAATAACGAGCCCGAAATTTTGACGGGTTTATGCAACGTCACGTTCGCGGCAGGTCTCTCCACTCGCGCCGCCCGCGCCGCCCGCGCCGCCCGCGCCGCCCAGCACAGCACCGACCACCTTTGAAGCGGAGCGGAGAGGGAGGCGCCGTCACTGGCGGGGCCACGCCGCCCACTAATCTCTATCACCTCCCCGTCGACGCCCGCCGCTCTCCCCTGCTCCATCACACGTGCCCTCGCCCTCGATCCAGCCTGTGCCCTCGCCCCTGCCCTCGCCCCTGCCCTCGCCCCTGCCCTCGCCCCTGCCCTCGCCCCTGCTCTCGCCCCTGCCCTCGCCCCTGCCCTCGCCCCTGCCCTCGCCCCTGCCCTCGCCCCTGCCCTCGCCCCTGCCCTCGCCCCTGCCCTCGCCCCTGCCCTCGCCCCTGCCCTCGCCCTTGCTCTCGCCCTTGCCCTCGCCCTTGCCCTCGCCCTTGCCCTCGCCCCCGCCCCCGCCCCTGCCCTGGCCCTCGCCCTCGCCCCCGCCCCCGCCCCTGCCCCTGCCCTCGCCCTTGCCCACGCCACTGCCCTCACCCCTGCCGTCGCCCCTGCCCCTGCCCTCGCCCGTGCCCTCGCCCGTGCCCTCGCCCTCGACCTCGCCCTCGTCCTCGCCCTTGTCCTCGCCCTTGTCCTCGCCCTTGTCCTCGCCCTTGTCCTCGCCCTTGTCCTCGCCCTTGTCCTCGCCCTTGTCCTCGCCCTTGTCCTCGCCCTTGTCCTCGCCCTTGTCCTCGCCCTTGTCCTCGCCCTTGTCCTCGCCCTTGTCCTCGCCCTTGTCCTCGCCCTTGTCCTCGCCCTTGTCCTCGCCCTTGTCCTCGCCCTTGTCCTCGCCCTTGTCCTCGCCCTTGTCCTCGCCCTTGTCCTCGCCCTTGTCCTCGCCCTTGTCCTCGCCCTTGTCCTCGCCCTTGTCCTCGCCCTTGTCCTCGCCCTTGTCCTCGCCCTTGTCCTCGCCCTTGTCCTCGCCCTTGTCCTCGCCCTTGTCCTCGCCCTTGTCCTCGCCCTTGCCCTCGCCCTCGCCTTTGCCCACGCCACTGCCCTCACCCCTGCCGTCGCCCCTGCCCCTGCCCCTGCCCCTGCCCTCGCCCGTGCCCTCGCCCGTGCCCTCGCCCGTGCCCTCGCCCGTGCCCTCGCCCGTGCCCTCGCCCGTGCCCTCGCCCGTGCCCTCGCCCGTGCCCTCGCCCGTGCCCTCGCCCGTGCCCTCGCCCGTGCCCTCGCCCGTGCCCTCGCCTGTGCCCTCGCCCGTGCCCTCGCCCGTGCCCTCGCCCGTGCCCTCGCCCGTGCCCTCGCCCTCCCCCGCGAATTCGCCAGAACTCACTACCTCACCCCGGCCATATCACTCGTCTTACAGTTGCAAGAACTACGCGGACATCAACCCTCGACAATATCTCGCCGACTCCCTCGCCTGATTGTTAGCCTAAGATATGACTCACGGTTAAGCCCTCGACCTTCCCCACATCATCTCTTCCGTGCGTTTGGCCTCATCCCACTCCCACATTCTCGCCGGATTAACGTATTCCAACGCGCCTTCATCCCCCAATCGCACCCTAGTCGTCTCATCTCAGTCACACCTGTTCCCTTGGCCTCATACTCGACTTCTCTCCCTCTCGCCCTCATCTTCGTCTTCTTCCCACTCTTACACCACTCTTTCGCCCAAACATTCATCCACATTCTCGCCTTCGGCCGTGCCCTTCCCTTCGCCATTTCCTTCACTCTTACCCTACATCCCATTCCAGCCATCGCCCTCGCCCGCCAACGCCCCACCTCGCACACACTTTCCGCTTAAAAGATTGCGCCGCGCTATATTGCTCGGAGGCAAGAGGGATCGCGGTATTATTAGTCACTGTTTTGCCCAACCCGGCGAGCGTTGCGGCCCGTAATGCTGAGCCTTGATAAAATTCGAGTTATTCGCGTGGAGGCCGGGTCACGGAGGCCGGCAGGTTAGCGAGATCGTAAATACTAGTTACCGCTCCTACGCCGGCTGTTCCAATATTTTTTGCGAGGTCGCAAAATACCTGGCTTGCGGCTGGGATTTGTTCTCTGATGAAATAAACGGTCTCCTGTTAATTGCGATAACTCTGTTGGTTGCGGTGGCCGAAAATCCGGAAGATATACGCGCTCGTACATGATGCACCGGAAAGAGTTTACAGCGGTGCAGTTGGGAATTAGACAAGAGACGATGTCTCCAAATGTATATATTCCATTGAAATTGCTTTTTTAAAAATTCAGTTGCTACTCAATACAATAGGATAAATAATTTTGTTTTATTTTGTAAGTCTAGTAGCAAAGATATCAACCTTTTCTTACAGTGACTTCTCATCATGTGGATGTGTTTCAGTAATTTTATTCGTAATCTCAAATAATTTCATTATGAGTGAATCCAGTTATTTTTTCAGTCCACGGCTCATGGAATATTAGATTTTTAAGAACGTTTTTAATTGTATGTATATAATCAGTCTGCTGATTTTCTTCAATTAAATAAAAAATCCTTAATTGATTAAAGACACTTGTAAGGATTATTGTGTACATCATATACAACAGTTTATTTGAAGCCCATTTTAAAAACGTCCCCTGACAATCGAATTAAACTTCGTAGTTGTCAACTGATACAACAATCACTCTTCCCACTCTTTTCTAATTGTGACTTTCACTCCCAACCCCCTTGAGTCCTCCTCACAGCAAGATGAGCTCAGTTCACTCCCCTGACGACTTCCAAATCTCTGATCATAGGCACATTTCACTTACACTATGTGAAATATCTTTTACTTCTCAGTTATGATGTTTTCTTCTCACAGGATAACAGGAGAGCCCAATTTCTTATAACATATACTTAACTAATTTTGCAGATATATTTGCTAAAAAAAACGTTTTGGATTTTTCGTTATAGAAGCATGTAACCTTGAGCACCTTAAATTACACTCCAATAAACAAACTACATGTTTTATGTGACATACACAAAAAAACGTTTCTTTAAAAATTATCAGTGTTAACATCTCAACAATCAATGTCTTAAAGAATGTATTTCTGACGTTGAAATCCGAAAATGCCCAAACTTAACGTATAATTTCAAAACAACAAAAACCAAGTCAGCACAGCTGTTGTTTCATTTATCAAAGTGATCGCGAGTATTTCAACATACACCGGCGAAGATATTAATTCGCGCGCTGCACCAGGACGCAAGCGCGCCGAGAGATCGCGTCGCGCTGGGAGACATATTGCTGTCAGTCATCTCCGCTGCCCCGCTCCCCTCAACGAACGTCAATAACGCCGCGTGAAGCGATATTCCAATAAGCGATCGGCTGCAGGCACTCGACCGATGCCGCGGCTCCTCCTTGCGACCCCGACAATCGCTGTCAGCGCCCTCCGCTGCGAGCCTCCTCCAGCCACGCGAGTGGCCGGCGCCAGCGCCATTATCACAGCCATTATCCCGTCACAGCCCCCCCCCCGCCCCCTCGGTACTTCCATCCGGGAGACACCGCCGCTGCCGCCAGTGTTGCTACTGCTGCCATCACGGCCCCCGCCAATCGCTCATTTGTCTGGTGTTGACGGGCTATCAGTAATCCTATCAAGCGACACCGATGCTGCTACTTCACGTCCACCCTACGTTCTGGCTCATTGCAAATAAAGTTTCTAGAGATTATCAGTTCAACTTCATTAATTATTTGTCACCTAAACTGAAGTGATGTAACTGGCACTGTATTACCGATACTTAAAAATCATTTAGAAAACGAGTGCTCTAATTGACTTCCGTATATTAGTATTTTTGTGAGGTTACTTTCCTGTAGTGAACTCATTGGTATATATTTGTGCGCTTCCTAACTCCAATACTATAGTTTTGGTTCCTTCTAAGAGAAACATTATCGTAACAAATTCACTAAAAGAAGAAAATTTTCCTTAAACAAAGAATCGTCGGAATGCTGCTCCTTATTACTGACACTTCCTACTCGTTTCAACATTATATTTATCTTTGGCAACAACTCAATATAAATAAACTCGTAAATTATAAAATGCGGCATTTCGCATCACAATAATACACAGTAGTATCTTAATACCAACTGCCAATTGATAAAATATAAATAGGAGGCACGTACTACATTTATTACTTTCTTGTGCATTGAAAAACACAATATAACTGTAAAATTACGCTCACTTTTTTCACATAATCTTTAAAACGAATGCATTTTGCAATTGAGGTTGTTGCAACGTCTTTGATCAGGAGGTTCTTGGGTTTGAGACCAAACAATACTACGTTTTGACATCCTCTTCACAGTTATGTAGAAGTTAGACCTTACCAGGAGAAGTCTTGCTAGCCAGAGGTATTTTCGTGGTTCTTCTGAGAGGGGCCACGGACCACGGACCACGGTCTGAGCCAGACCTTCTCCTTTCCTTCCTTGTTCCTACTTCCACCCTTACAAACTTCCACACCACCCACACACACACTTGCACTTATACATGCACTATCCTACCACGTATGTCAGGAGACCATTAAAGCCTGTCCCGGCTGCGATGGTGCCCCCTCAGAAAGATCCCTTGAGAGAGGGAAATCCCACAAACCGACGTCCACGCCGAATCTCGAGTTGCAGCGAGGGAACACATCAACTTCCATTATAGCGTTTGGTCCATGCGGTACTAATGAATGACCAATACAGTTGGCGAGTCCGGAAAGAAGGAATACTCGCCATAGGTTGGCAGGAGCTGCACATTCACGCCTGGACATCGGTTTACAGTTAGTGTGAAATCGTGAAATGTTGAACACACAGGTGTTTCTTCATGGTTCTTAACAAGTGATCGATAGGCAAGACTAAGTGTGTATTTTTTGATTAGATATTCTGGACGTGTCAACGGCTAAGGTCGTTAGTCCCATAAGTGTATTGCGTGATTTATTGCGGGATGAGGCGGTGATCCTCTCCTGCTGGATGGGAGATCAGATGCCATCAGCCGGGGCAAGATATAAGTTCCCGTCTGGTCTCCAGACATCTGTTGTAGTGCATGTAAGTGTATGTAAGGGGTGAAAATAGGGCAAGGAAGAAAGGAAAGATCGCGCGCGATTCGTGGCCCGCACTGATAGGTACTGCTCCGGCATACTGATGTTGATCGAAAAAAACACGGAAAACTACCGATCAGAGGAGCTCGCCACTAGAAATATTCTCCAGACAGCGTCTTAATTCGATCCAGTTGTCTAGCTAGTATCGAAAGTCCTGCCACCAGCTTTTGAGATTAGGGTGGTGTTTATGCAAGCTACCTATTTATAATTGATGATAAAGTGTTACATAACCGTCTTTTGCGACGTCAAGCAGGATGCACAGTTCTGAGAATCCGCCCCTCCCCTCGTGTTTCCAGAACCAGCCGTCCGCTCCGCGTAGCAGCTTCAGGCAGTTGCGCCATATTACGTAATATTATCTCAACTTTCTTAAAACCCAAAACTAGCATTATAATTTCAGCAATTGAAAATGCTAAGTAACCTTACAATTTATTCTATTTGTAATTAGCATTAACTTTAATATCTTAATTGCAATGTATTGTAACAAACGATTCTATTGGCTACATGCCAGAAGGCGCGAAAGCCGCTCTCCAATCCAGGCGCCGTGCCACCTGCAGTTCAGTACGAAGTAAACTCTGGTCGCGTGTGCATCTACGCACCAGTTCGTACTCATTCTCTTACTTTCACATCGCAATGTATGCAACGTACGCATGTGTAAATTGTTGCTTCAATTACTGCTTCCGCAGTTCAACGTATTTTAAATCATTCTAATTACAATCGTCTGAACTGTGAACTAATTACATCGCACGTGAGTGTATGTGTAAGCTGCAGAACTTTAGTTTACTGTTGCAGCAACAATTTCATTCATGCACATTGCACAAAGGTACTGCATTCATGTTCTTGGTTAAACAGTGACTGAGTAATCAAGTATTTTGGAGATAAAATGCGACTCCACACATCACGTACGCAGCAACGTTTTCTGGCGTTCGCTAGGTCTGCCAACCTGGCTTCAGTTGGTAACACAAAATCCGCATCTGTACCACTGTAAGTTATCGACCTAATGCATCAGCACACACAGCGGTTCTTCTAGACATCGCACGTAATTCTATGTCTCTTCTTAATGCACTACGTGTTTATTCCAATGTGAATCCTTCACAAGTGGATTTTTATTCATGTTTTCATAGAATATTAATCACGGCACAACATTCCAACGTTCAACTGTATCATTTGTATTGATAGAATTCAATTAAGTATGCGTTCATACAGCATATTAGATTTATCACTTAGCATTTGTAACAATTTAATGATCTAATTATATGTATTGATTGCACTGCCTCTATTCATTTCTAAGTGATGATGTCCCAATTGATTAGCTTTTTAGCTACAAACAAGTTTCACAAGCTTCCAAATTGTAGTGGTCCTTCGACAAGTAAGAAATCAGAGTTATGGAAGGATGGCGAAGTATGGTGTGTTACAGATCCCATCTGTTAATTCACAGTGCACTGCATATATGACCTCCGCCAGGTGGGTTAGGAAGATCTTTGTCACCTATCTGCCGGACACCGCCGAAAAAATCGGGACAGCGCTCTTGCCTGGCAAGCGCACGGTCTCAAGTTTTCGACATTACTCTCATTCAAAGGCTTAAACAGAGACCATCCATTACCAGCAGCGCTTATTTGGATATACTAGGTAAATTGTGAACCAACATTCACAAGGAGCGGTCAGTACAGTAGACGAAAGGTGTGCTGCTGCAACGCGCTAACCCCGTCCCCCACACAAATCGAGAAACATCCTTAGCAGGCGGAGAAGTACTGCCTCGCAGGCTGTTCTCCACGGACTTCTCCCCGGCTGATTATTACCTGTTCGGAGCCACGAAGGAAACTCTGCGCGTTCAGCATTTCACGAACTTTCACGAACTGCACATTTCTGCGCAGATGGGGTGCGCTCTACTCCAAAAAAACTGATTTCTGGAGGGTTAAGCAACACTTCCCCTCGTTTGGGAAATAATTCACTTATCTCACTAAGAGTATTGGCAAAGAGTCCGAACCCCGCTGCTCCGAGGTTTCAGAAGCGATACGAATATGCACAAATCATTATTCGTCAAGTGAATACAAGACTCATATTACTGAATTAAATCCATAACTTTGTTTTTTTCGTTCTTCTTCATTTTTTCCTTTCGTTATTCATCTTCTTTCTTCCTCATCTTTCTGATTTCCCACTGATAAATGTCGAGGACACGCCCGGGGTTTCTTCACTATTCTTTAGGTGAGTACAGAGCAAAAACCTTTTTGGGATAACTCAACAGTTTCACTTTCATCTTCTCCTTCCCATTCTTTCTCTCCCCGGTTTCCCAAAAAATGATAAAGAAATGGGCCGCCGCAAAACGAAGCGTGCAATGCATAAACGTCAAAGGGGATGCGTCAATCAGAGTGCCAGCGATTGAAACTGCTCAGATCACTGTTGTTCGTGAGCTTCTCTATCGTCTCCCTGGAAACCTGAGTGTGGCGGCGCCGACGTCTCTTCGCCAGCAGCCATTCCGCCCCCGGGCGGCACGCGTTGTCGCCCACCTGCGTCGTGCGGGCGTGCGGGCGGGCATCGAGTGATTTGCGCGGTGGTGGGCGACCAACCCCCCTCCCCTCCCCGGAGGAGGAAGAGCAGTCCTCTCTCAAAGGAGGCATCGATCCGGCAGCGCAAGGCAAGGCATAGCGGAGCGCCGCGCCGCCCACCTCCCTCATCACGCGCTCCGCGGCGCGGCACGCCGTGCCACCGCGGGAACCGCGAGGGCCCCCACGGGCGCATCGCCATTAGGAGCCCCTGGCCTCGACGCTGCACATCTCCAACGAGTGAACGAGGCTGTCAGTATTGATTCTAGTCGCTCCTCCTACCGGATGTTAGTCCCATAAGTGGAGATCGCGGTATATCTCGAGAAGTGGCGGTGTTCCTCCCTCGCTGAAAGATGAGATTCGGCGCCGTCTTACACTCGGCTTGCTAACTTCCGCTCCAGGTATCTCCCTAACGGGCCACCACGTCAACCCAGAATAATCTTTACGCCTCTAAAGTTGAGGGCAGCGTATTTAAGTATATATGGTATGTAGTGTATCTACAAGTAACTGTGAGTGTGCTGCGTAGTGTGTGTATACGTACAGTATGTACAGTGTGTAGTGTATGTTGGTTCAGTGTATCTATGAATGTACATAGATATAAAGGTAGTGAAAGGAACGAGGATGGGGAAGAAAAGATAGCGTGTGATGTGATCCTTGTGAGGATACTGCCCCGACGGACACCTTGTATTGATCGAAGATATGATGAAAAAACGTGAATCACAGCAGCGGCTGATAGCTAGAATACTCCTCCAGACACGTAATAAATTCGACCCTGCTAAGTAACTAGTGTCAGAAATGCCACCGTTGGGACTTGTACCCTAGTACCTCCCTGTCAACAACGCTGCAAAACAAGTAATACCGTTGATCTACCGCAGCTGGTGTCAGAAATCACAAGGACAAACAAACTCTAAGCGAAGTCGAAGTCTTCGCGTAGGTCTTCAGTTTTCTAAGAGTGATGTGTAGTCCTTTGACACAATTAATATTGGTATTTCTATTAATTGAATGGGAAAAGTTAATTTCTTGCTATAATTAAAGACAATCATTTGTTAATACTTTTCCTTAAATTGGAAAAATGTTTTTAGAAATTTACTCTCTTCAAGAAGTAGTGTTTTGTTTACCTAACCAAACAAATAGCCCAAATTCATACTAGTTACTTCAGGTTCCCTAAAACAAAATACAATAATTAAAAAGTTTTTTTAATGTCTACCTTAAATATATGAAACAATTTTATATTTCACTGTTAAATAAAGCAATGAAATCCTAACTATTCGATTAAACATTTTTTTCCTTTTAAATATAAAAAAATTAGGAACCCTATTAAAACGGAACATTTTTAAGAACCAACGTTCGAAGACAAGCATGATGCAAAGACAGTATAAAGATGTGAAACACTCCCTTGAGACATTTCAAATATATATTTAAATAGTTGAAATTAATGCATACAATGTAAAGCTTATTAAGCAAGGAACATTCTTCACAGAGCATTGAAAATACGTATATTTTAAACACTTCAGTTAATCAACCATATGTTATATAAACATATTGACTGTCAACGGTGTTGTTTTATTTTCGTAGTTCTAATGAAGGCAAATACATTCTGAAAAATAGACGAACTAAAACATAGTTTTCATTTACCTGATCAAAATCGTAGTATTTACTTTGAAATATCTTACTAATTAATTTTTATTATTCCATTAAGTTACAATTTATAATTTTTGCAAGTAAGGTTGACATCATCGAAATTTATGTTTTCAGTCGAGGTTTCTCATTTACGTCTTCCGAAAAAAAATCAATTTGAGCGTCAATGTAGTTTTCCTCCCAAGTAAATACTGTTTACGCCACAAGTAAATACATTACCTGCCAAAGTTTGGGTAAATACACAAAACGGAAATTAGACTATCTCAATGTTAAGAATGTTAATGTTTCTTATGAACAAATCTGAATAAAATTATTTATGTAGATATTTCTAGAAAGTTCTTACACTAGAATCCATTTATTGCGAGACAAGGCTCAATGAGAATTGGCCATTTAAGTATTAATTTCTCAAGCGTTGTCGGCAGAAAGCCTGAATTCTATTACGGCAAAGAGTACAATGCTGGGTGCAATTTCATCCACTAGAGCACTGAGTGAACTTGGGGCTGCTGAATGCGAAACTCCAAAGATAGTGGAGATTAGTGGGACAAGCTAAGTCTTCCGAGAAAGTTAATTCGCTTTCTACGGGGTTCAAAGTATGTGCTACAATACGAAGTCACCAGATTGAAAACTGCTGCGAATCAGACGTGATCTTTCTTATTTTTAAGCATAACGGATTCTGAGAAATATTTCCCCTAATGACATTGAATTAAAAGTAAAATCATATTTTTCTTTCTTCACCCTTCTGATATTAAAATAAAACATATAATATGATTTTACACATACATGTAATGTGTGGGTTTAATATATCATTCTTGTTTCAAATCTTCTTTTGGTTTATCTTTTTTTGGGCTTATGGAATCACGACCTCGTGACTTCACATTTATTTCCTTTTATATAAAAATATATCCTAAAATAAATGTACGTTGATGTAAAATGTAAAATGAAGGTAATGTAAACCAAAAACGACATAGTAGAGCATTTTAAAACCCATCTCTTGGTAGAAGAATATGAGTTCATGTTACCCATGTTCCAGGGCGCTGAACCAGAATGTACGTCATCAGCAGAAAACTTCCCAGTGGGACATCCCACCCTGCGCTGTGCGGGCGCAGCCATAAAAAGTGGGAAGTACCTCTAAACCGGCCTGCGCGAAGCAGCAAGGGCGACCCGCTGCCTAATTCCAAACTTTCTCCGGGGCTGGGCGGCACCGCATCTTTTGATTCCGCGCTGTAACTCCGCGTTAAGCGTCCTCCCACAGGGGCGGCGGGGGCGGCGGGGGCGGCAGTCGCGGGGCGGGGCTGGCGGTGGGGGCGGTGGGGCGGTGGGGCGGTGGGGGCGGTGGGGGCGGTGAGGCGGTGAGGCGGTGGCGGCGGTGGTGGCGGGGGCGGCGGGGGGCGGCGGGGGCAGCGGCGGTGGCGGTGGCGGCGGCGGCGACGGTGGCGGCGACGGTGGCGGCGACGGTGGCGGCGACGGTGGCGGCGACGGTGGCGGCGACGGTGGCGGCGACGGTGGCGGCGACGGTGGCGGCGACGGTGGCGGCGACGGTGGCGGCGACGGTGGCGGCGACGGTGGCGGCGACGGTGGCGGCGGTGGCGAGTGGTGGCGGCGGTGGCGGCGGTGGCGGTGGCGGCGGTGGCGGCGGTGGCGGCGGTGGCGGTGGCGGCGGTGGCGGCGGTGGCGGCGGTGGCGGTGGCGGCGGGGGCGAAGGTGGCGGTGGCGAAGGTGGCGGCGTCGCGCGGTCGATAAAAGAAAATCCTATGCAAATCCGTCTTGAGGGGGCTCCGCGACTGCAGTTTAACTTTAAGCCAAGTTTTATTTAACCCCCGCGCGGGCAAGTGACTCGGGTGGCAGCGAAGAGAGCAGCGCGGAGCGGGGTCCCCGACGGTGTACTGAGACGGTGAGTGTGGGTATGTGAAGGTACTTGTGAAATTACGTATGAACAGATTGATTAATTGCTGTTTCTGGGTGCATCAATTGTTATTTTCATTTGTTGTATAATAAATGTTTTATCCTTGAGAAGGCGATAATTTCTTCCCTGCTGGAATGTAACTATCAGTAAAGCAAGCACATCAAGAGATCCATGGAGACATTTAAACCGCAGTTTCGTAAGCATATTTTTATTCTTTGAATTGAAAGTGTTTTTATGTGTCGTTTTGGCGTTGAGGTATTGTGATGTATTGTAATACAAGAAATGGATGTCGAGATTTTGACACAAATATACGTTTTGGGGTCTCTGATACCGAAAAGCATTTTATTTTCTTCTTCTTCTTCTTCTTCTTCTTCTTCTTCTTCTTCTTCTTCTTCTTCTTCTTCTTCTTCTTCTTCTTCTTCTTCTCCAAAACGCCTAAAAATACTAGCACAGTAGCGCAATGAATAAGAGCGTTTGTCACGGCACCGCAGTACCTCGTATGCGTGGTATGTTCAATATTAGCTCAGGCAGTTCTATTTTTGTGGGCGGGAAACACTCGCCGAGGCTTGTGCTGGTCAATGAAGTCATAAGTCAATCAAGGCAAGTAAGATCACTGTGATAATATATGTAATCAAATCCAATGTGCGAAATGTATGCAGTATCCCATTAGTATTAGTATAATATTACCAAATACTATATACAAATATAATATTACCGTTACAAATAATGTGAAATATTTCTTACACGAGTGCTAAAAGTGTAATTTTATTTTTTGCGAGTAAAAAAAGGGCGTGACTCGATGCCGATAGGCCGAGAGGCGCAATCCTACAAGCAAAATAAAATGACTTTTACAAATGTTACACAATATTTTTAATCAGACCCACATACTTACATTTTATTTTAATTCAAGTATACAAATCAATTAATAGTGCCCTGGATTACGTGAGGGTAAGTAGAAGCTGATTGCGGTTAGTCGAAAGTACTGTATTTTGTTTTCTTGGTTGCTTTCATACTATTTTCTCTTATCATTCGAGCATCGTCTGAGTTCTAGCACTTTCATTATACCCTAAAAAAATGTCTAAAAAGTAGATTGTAGCATCTCTAGGTTTATTTTTTTACATTTGCTTAGTTTTTATTAAAATAAGATATTCCAAACCATATTGCATGAAATTATACTCTCCGCGAGTCTTGCTTGGTTAAAAATACTATCGTAAGCTAAGGCTGTAATGAACTATGCAATGAAGAAAATTAAATTTAAAAATACTTCCTGAGAAAGTAAGTCAAATAAAAGAGGTATATCAATATGACTTCTTTGTTCAGCAAATGTTTGTTTTGAGATATATTGTCAACAAAGTCTGTAGAAAAGTAAACTCTATAGTTAGAGTTGTTCAAGGAGAATTGAGAAAATAGGGGTTAGGAAACGAAAATGGAGAATAAAAAGTGAAGTTGAAGTCACTTGGAGAAGTTAAATGAAGTGTAAATGTGAACGAATTGGAATAAGTTTGAAAAACGTTAAAAGTAGCAGACGTTTCAGCAAACAGTTTCGTTCAGTTCTCACAAGATAGAAGAAGTAGAAAACATCGAATAAAGAACTAAAGGAGAATGTATGACTACCAGATAAAGTTAAGGAGGAGTATCAGAATGAGAAAAGAAAAAATATATCAATAATACCAGGAAGTATGTGCTAAATCGCAAAATAGAAAGGGTGTTCAAGTTCGAGTTTGATAGACGCAAAATTAAATGCATGTGATCCGAATCAATCGTCGAATTACGAATTAATGAACAGTTATTTATTAAATTCACTTCTTTTTTATAGCAAATTGTATAACTAATGTTTTAAAATATAACAATATATTTATAATCAAATGAAAAGATATTACAAATATGCTTTCAAGGAGGAAATTGCTGAGAAAAATTAGGTTTACAAAATTCCAATAGACATGTGTTCGAATCTCAGAGACAAACTTTTTTTCCGTCAGGAAAATCTTTTGCCGGTTCATGTAGTTGTATAATATTGTGTGGCCCTCACAAATAATGCGAAAAAAATATGCTGTTTGGAAACAACTAGTTTTTTTAAGAATCACTATTATGATCCAGTCTGATATATTAACAATTAAGATCTCCTGACAAGTGAAAACTGAATAATGAACTGAAAAATAATACAAAAGTTTCCCAAGAAACAAGACTTTGCACTAGAAACTGTTTAAAAACAAATTGTTTAGATCGTATACTCCATTTGTAGAACAACACTTATGAACAGCTCCGTAATATGGACAGCTCTAGAATATATTGGCAAATTATTCTGCTCGTATTGATCAATGAGCAAAATCAATTCCAGAAACATTACGAAAATTGTTCTAAATTCTTTACAGGATTCAGGAGTATTTAATTACGGTATACTATATGTATTAACATAGAACAATACGTACGTTTATTATTCATCTTATAGTTCAATAGACGAGTAAGACCTGGTAACACGATTGAGAAGGACTGAACGCCATAAAACTTACGGAAATTAAATCTGAGGTCAAGCAGGGGCCGCTCTTCCGCTCCCGGAGTGAAAACGCCCCCGTTGCCGCCGCCGCGGTTGCGCCTGCAGCTGATGAGGCGTACCTGCGCTTCGGCCGCCTCTTGAGCACCGCTCCCGAGCACTTACGCACCTTCTTTCCGGCCCGGGAACCTTCCCCCATTTTCCGGCCATCACTTCCAGCACCTTCCCATTCGCTGGTCCCCGGCGCGGCGCGGCGCCTCGCTCTTCCCCTCCCCTCTCCTCCCCACCCCGCCCCGCCCCGCCACACCCATTACGCCCCCCACCACCCCTCGCGCCGGCCGGGCGACCGCCCTAACATCGCCCTTCGCCCACGCCTCCGGCCCGCGCCCTCCGCCGGACGGACGGAGCCGCCAAACAGCGCCCGCCACCTCCGCCAGCTGTCAAACTCACATGCGCCCATTTCCTCCGAGCGCCCTTGGGGAGGGGAGGGGAGGGTTGGAGGCTGTGCTGCGCTGCGTTGCGTTGCGTAGCGGACCGGCGCGGGGCGGGGCGGGGCGCAGCGGGAAGGAAGCACACGCCACAGGGAAGAGCGAGTAGGCAAGGAGGAAGGTGAGGCGGCGAAGAGAAGAAGTGGAAGGAAAGAGGATAAACGGAGGGGATCAGCATGAAGTGGAATATTTCGGTGAGAAGAAGAGAGATAAACCAGGCAAGAGCGGACAGTCACGTCAAATTGGGAAGGAAAGAGGAGTGGGCGACAGCGGAGAAGTTCTGAGATACCCCCAGAGGAACAGAGAGTAGCAGCGAAGAACGAAGAGAAACTGATGGTAGAAGAAAGTATCGGTGAGGAGAGTGAGCATCGGTGAGGAGCGGTTAGAGGCAGGTACGTGGCCGAGACAGATACAGCAATTTCAGAATCAGAGAGAGAGAGAGAGAGAGAGAGAGAGAGAGCGGAGTAGAGCGAAGAGGAGATAGAGCGTGTAAGAACGACGAGCAACTGGGTGTATCCGAGAGTAATTGAGAGTAGCAAGGAGGCGTGCAGAGTATCAAGGAGACGTACAAAGTAATTGGAAGAACAGAGAGGAGTGAGAACGAAGAGAATTACCAAGAAGAATTTGGAGAAACAGATGAACATGAAGATGATGAACGGGAAGGAACAGAAAAAAAACAGAAGAACGGGAAGGAACAGAGAAAACCGAAGAGTATCAGAAAAGAGCGGGAATGAATAGAGAAGAGCAAGAAAGAGAAAAGGAACCGTAGGGAGAAGGGCAACGAGAGACGAACAGATAAGAGCGAGAACGAATAGAGGAGATCGGATAGGAACAGAGAATAGCGGGTGGAACAAAGAGCAGCGTGGAGAAGAGGAAAAGAGCAGGGCCTCATCAGGGAAGTGCTAGAACGAGCGGTGAGGAACGGGAGAAGAGAACAGTGGGAACCAAGGAGGAGACGCGAAGAGGAGAACGTCGCACCGGGGCGGAGCAATTCCGACGCTGGCGAAGCGAGGCGTGACGGAAGCGGCGGGGCGCCCTGCGCGCGCCAGGCAGAAGGGGAGGGGAGGCACGCTGAGAGGTCGCCGCGGGCGCAGGAGGCCAGAGACCGGGACCAAGGCGAGGGGCGGGGACTGGGCGCCGGAGTCGACGCTCTGGAAGGGAATTACAGCTACTCCCCGATGCCGCGAGTCATACAGCTCGGCTTAATCTGACCAACGAAGGTCGGTCAAAATGTCGCACATGTTTCTAGTTGTCACATTCAATAATCCAGTACCTTCGTTTATCCGGTCGTTTCTGTTACGCTTTACCACTTTTTACCGGACAAATTCAAATAGAACTCCCTGTGATTTCGTCAAGACTAGAAGCGTTCTTGACAATTTTGGAACTTTTCGCTGAAGTTCCTCCAGAACATTTTCTTCAGCTACATGTCACCAACTCCGACCTGAGTCACACCTTACTTGCGCTTATTTTAATAAAAGTCAGGAGTTTTTCGCCCCAATAGCTTTTATATTCTTTAAATTATTCTCAAAAAACATTATTTATAAAGATCATATGAAAAACGAAGTGCACTTGCAGAATGTCACAAGTGCAATATCACAATCAACATATCAAAGACCACGACAACCCATCTCTCACGCATGGAACTTTTATGTTTAGTGCTCTTCAGCACCATCGTTATTTCATTTTTCATTAACTTTATGAATGTTTCAAATATTTTAGGATGCATCACTAAAAATCTACGCCACTCATGAGCAAATATTTCTTTCTTCTTCAGAATCTCCTCGTCTGGGAATACTACCCCAGATGAGACTGACAATTTCAAAACAAAGTCATTTGTAATTTCTTCTCTATCAAATACTTACATTCAACTACGTAAAGTACTGATCTGCCAAGTAAGGAATTCACTCATGAGAAAATATTTTCGCAGCGACAGTTTTTAGGTAATGATAATTGAAAGTGAATTGTGCTTCCATTCAAACAGTTATGTGCAGCATCCACTATTGAGTTGAAACACTCAAGAAAGCTTGTCGAAGAAGAAAACGTCGAAACATCAGCTTCCAAAAAAAACGTCGTGTTTTCATTCGTAAATTCAAGACTCTTTAATTAGCCTGCCCCGCAGTTCCCCGGAGGCGAAGACCACTGGTGGAAAGACACACGCAAATGGGTCGGGGCTGTCGCCGGCGGGCCCGGCCGGCGAACGGGCGGCGAAGGGGCGCAGTGGGCGGGCGGCCATTGTCTCCCGATCGCATTTAGCGGCGTCGCCAGCGCCGTCGTATGAGCGCGCGCGCAAACACGAAAATCCCATTTCGGAACGGCGGCGGCGGCGGCGACCGTCAGCGGGCGCCGGCCAGTCACCTCGTCGCCTTCGGAGCGCCCGCCCAGCCCGCTCCGCTGTCGACCCCGCCGTTTCTATCGCCCTCTCCGACCTGCCCAGCACAGCCTCGGCCAGCCCCGTCGACTCAGTCTCGCCTGCCGGCACTCGCCGCGTCGCCTCCGCAATCTACGCTGCCCCCGCGCGGCTGGCGTGAGCGGCGGAGAGGCAGTGCAAAGTGTGTCCTGGATGGTGAAGTGAGGAAGGTGGAGCCGGGTCAGTGCGAGGGGGAGCTGGAGGAGGCGGGTGCCGCAGGAAGCGCGTGCGGCAGGAAGCGGGTGCCGCAGGAAGCGGGTGCCGCAGGAAGCGGGTGCCGCAGGAGGCGGGTGCCGCAGGAGGCGGGTGCCGCAGGAGGCGGGTGCCGCAGGAGGCGGGTGCCGCAGGAGGCGGGTGCCGCTGGAAGCGGGTGCCGCTGGAAGCGGGTGCCGCAGGAAGCGGGTGCCGCAGGAAGCGGGTGCCGCAGGAAGCGGGTGCCGCAGGAAGCGGGTGCCGCAGGAAGCGGGTGCCGCAGGAAGCGGGTGCCGCAGGAAGCGGGTGCCGCAGGAAGCGGGTGCCGCAGGAAGCGGGTGCCGCAGGAAGCGGGTGCCGCAGGAAGCGGGTGCCGCAGGAGGCGGGTGCCGCAGGAAGCGGGTGCCGAGGAGGCGGGTGCCGCAGGAGGCGGGTGCCGCAGGAGGCGGGTGCCGCAGGAGGCGGGTGCCGCAGGAGGCGGGTGCCGCAGGAAGCCGGTGCCGCAGGAAGCGAGTGCCCCAGGAGGCGGGTGCCGCAAGAAGCGGGTGCCGCAGGAGGCGGTTGCAGCAGAAGACTGATTCCGTAGGATGCGGGTACCGATGGAGGCAGTTATCGCACGAGGCGGGGTCGCAGGAGGAGTGATGGCAGCAGGCGGATGAATCAGGACGCTTCGGCGGCAGCAGCCGGCGATGGTAGGTGGCGGGAGCGGCAGGAGTCGGGGCGGGAGGAGGCGGGAACAGCAAGGGAGCAGGGGGCAGGATAGTCTCAAGGGCAGCAGGGCGCGGGGACACCGAAAAGTGGAAGCGTCAGGCAAGACCAGTGGAGTTGGCCGTGGAGGGGGGGGGTGTCCAGAGTGGCTGCGAGCGACGGCGGGGGCGGTGGTGGGAGGCGGCACGGGAGTCCGCGGCTGCCAACGCTGAACCGTCGCTTCCGCCCTCATCCACCCCTGCTTCCGCCTCCGGCCCAGCCCCTTCCCCTCCCCCTCCCCTCCCCTCCGCGCTGTACAACTCAATAAGACGAGTGCGGCTAGGCGCGCGAAGGAGAGCTCCGGGGATAGCCTCCACCGCGGTAATAGTGTCTCCTCGCAGGCGTGAAATCCGAAGACGCAACACGACACTGACAATAAGAACAGCACTGGGCATGCTCCGACTGCGAAAAACCGATTTCAATCGACGGGTCCCTTCTTTGCAATGTCGTCGCTGAGAACGACCAAGCTGTTAATAGTTTACTGTTTCCGGTTTTTTGTTGCAGTCGCGGCACCAATTCAGAATGGACATGGAATGGAAACAACGAAGAAATTAATTGTCATTCTTCCTCGAACTATTCTTACTATCCTATTTCATTAATGAAGTTGGAACCGGATAGCTGAAACCAGTTACATTACATTTTCTTACACAAGATTCACTATTTTTTCTAATTCACAAAGTTGTACAGAAGATTTCATAGTTGTTGAAAAACTTACAGCTAGAGATTTAAATTTCCAAATATCACACGTGTAATCATTATAGCTCGTTGCAAACCACAAATAACTGTAAAACTGGCATTGCAAATATATTCAATGAAACTGAAATGAAATTAAAGTAAGAGAAGCATATTTCATCGACGATGTGAATGAGTAATGCTGCAAAAATGTGCAAGTAGTATAGCAAAAATTTAAGATAATAATAATATTAAATGTAGCATTGTAATGAATTTTCTCTTAGCAGTGCTTATTATTTTATAGCTGGCAAGGTGACAATCGGCATTTTGGTGTTTACGGTCACAATTGTGACAATGTTGCAACTGGAACACATTTGGCAAACATGTTATTTAATTACGTCTCACGAATATTTGAAACCTGTCTCTGCTTCAGATGCTCGGAGCCAATATTCATGGATTCGAGTTAATGAAATAACGCATGTTGAATTGTTAGATAACATCACGACTGTGATTTCTGGCAACAAACTCGGAAAACAAATCGATGTGACCATTTCCCGCTCGGATGACACGTTGATGATGACGAATTACGCATCATCGTAATGCACTCGCAAATATTTTATGTGCTCATAATGCCGCTTCTCTTTGTTCTTTTATGATTACCGACTGAACTTCTGACGATCCATTTAACAACGAAATTGGCCAATATGCAATACAGTTCGCTTGTTTAATGCTGATAATTACACTTTTTCAGATATCAGAATAAGTTAGTTTTATCCTATGTGTTCATTCAAATGACACATTATGGAGAGTAATATATCTACAACAGCTGTAAAGTAAATAACCACAAATTCATATTTATTGCTATTCGCCATTAGGGAATCCAAATTAGATGTAATAAATCATGTTTCTGTGATCTTCTTTATTTCTTATTCTTGAAATTATCGTTTAACGAATAGTTTCAAGAATCCTTTTCACAAGCAAATCAGAAAATAGAAAAAAAGTATGGTGACTTCATTATGTAATAACGTTCAATGCTACACCACTCGGTATGTTAAATTTACAATTTGGAGACGTTTGAATGCCGCAACTCATTGACATTATACTATGTACTCTCAATGCCAAACTTGCACAAACGCACGAGTTTGCTGTACATAACATACATAATAACCACTACACAAAGAGACTCAAGTTTACATGTAGACAACTCCGTACGTCGGTACATTTGCTCCACATAAGCTAAATGAAAAAAAAAATCCCCTCCTTTCACAAGCCTCCCCGCCCCCGCCTTCAATACGCGTCCGACTGCTCGCATTGCCTTGACGTCTAGTTATTGAGGAGGAGGCCTTGTTTCGCAGTGGATACTCCGCGTTGCAGGGGGTTCTGGCGCCGGCCGCTCGCCTGCCGTCGCAACAAAAGACGGGGAAATTCCAGCGCACTCGCTGACCGCGCGGCGAACGAGCCGGCGAACGATGGACACGATGCGAGCGGAGACAAAAGAAAGCGAAGAATGGGCGGCGGGCGTTTAAAAGAGCGCGCCGCCTCGCTCGGCACATTGTGCGCGCCCGCGCCGCCGCCGCCACCGCCGCCGCCGCCTGCATTTCCAAGTGCACTCCCCACACCCCACCCCCTTTCCGCTCGCGTGGACTCGGCCCGCCCGGGCCCTGCACGAATAGTTGCGTGGTGGTTATGGCTCTGTTCTGCTCTGCTCTGCTCTGCTCTGCTCTGACCTGCTCTGCTCTGACCTGCTCTGCTTATGCAGCCCGTGCGTTCAGTTGTAACCAATGCTTAGCGTGTTACTTCGTTTCCCTGATGTAATTCAGGGCCAGCTCTTATTAGGGATTCCATTGCCGCAACGAATTAATCACTCGTGACTTTATTAGGGCGTGTATTGGACGTGGCGTGATGACAAGTTACGTCTTTATGAATCAAAAGTGAGTAGGAACATGTGAACATTGGAGGTAAAGGGTACAATGTATTTTTTTAATATTTTAATTCATTTGTTTCGTTTTCATTGTCTGGGAAATTCGCCAAACACATGTCAACTTTTATTCACAGGAAAATATATTTAAAGTGCTCCGCGGTGAAATTAAGTAAATGATTTGTGGCACCCTCTTCCTCTGAGGTACAGATACGACAAATCATTACAATTTACAGCTGATCCGTGAAAGCGTTTTGGATAAAAATGTGCGAGCTTTCGTTTCCTTTAGCTGACAATAAACTGACTCGCACGAAGAAAAGAAAAAAATTAATCGTTGAAGTACAGTCCTGTTGGCTGCAATAGAGCCTACAGGATGACTGAAAACAAAGAGTGAGAATAAAATAAGGGATTTCAAACTCTTAGTTCAATCTTCACCCTTATTATGAGTCTTGTGATGTGTTACACAGAATTTTATAAAGTAAATTTTCTCATACATGCCAGATGAAACCGCAAGGATTTGGTAATTGATGAAATGTAGAAGATATTCAACAACAGAAATGCCACACTTTTAATAAAAAAACCTTACTTTTTATCTTAATGGTACAGACGCTTCTGAATAAATAATAACTCGTCAATTAGTACTTCATTAATGGATGGGAAAAAATATTTAACTATTCTCACAAGCTCTCTCGCAGCGAACTATTCTAGAAGGCGCACCTAACCGCGGAGCCGGGAAGTACTTCACATGGCTTTACATTATACACTTTTTTTTAAACTGTCTTTTGTTCCATGTCATGACTCCCCCACTTTCTCCTCAGTCTCAGTCAATGATTCCTCACCCATCTGCTTTCTCCTGTGCAGCCAACATTTCATTTTCTCTTTTGTTACTTGAACCTAGTGAAAGTTTCATTTATTGTACATTTCATTCCTGTTTCATCTTATTAAGCAAGGCACTTCCAGGACATGGTGCTTGGCACTGGGCTGGGAATTCAGCGCTCTCCTTCGCCTGTCTCCACTCGCCACTACACAACGAGAACTGCTCCACCCGCCCCACCCACTTCAATTCGCCAAAGCCCCTCGCCCCCTTCCCTCGCATCCCACCGCCCGCCCATTCTCTCGCTTTCTTACTACCTCCCCTCAACTTGCACTTCTCATTCGTCGAACCAACCCCAATTGACCATCTAATTTGCAATGCCTCTGTCCCTCGCCAGCCCTCACTCCCACCCGCACCTCCGCCGTTATCTCCGCCCTCACCTCCACCACTCTCACCACCATCTCCATCACCTCCACCGTCACCTCCACCTCGACCGTCACCTCTACCAACGTCACCCCACCGTCACCTCGCCCATCACCTCCACCACCTCTATCTCCAATATCACCTTCACCTTTACCTCCACCACCGCCATCAACCCATCAATTCTCCCCCATAACTCGTCGTACCCACCGCCGCTGTTTTCCGCGCTCTCCACCTCCAAGGACACAGCTAGGCCAGTCACCGCCGCGCCGCACATGCCGCACTCGAGGCGAGTGGCGGGAACGGCTCGCGACGCCCCGCCAGACCTTATTAAGCGCCCCTTCATTCCGTTTCATTGCATATTTTATTTACATTTTTACGAGGGATTCGCAACATAAAGCGCTCGGGCTAGTGGTAGAATTGAAAAAGATATAGCTCGTGCGGCGTAGAGACGGCGGAGCATACGTGTCGAGGTCGAGGGAGGCAGCCGGAGGACGCTGTGGGGGGAGGGGGAGGGGGTAAGCGGGCGGAGATGGGCAGTGACGAGCACCGAGGGCGCTTTCGAGGCGCAGCGGAGCGGAGCTGAGCGCGGAGGGGGGAAGGCGGGGCGAAGTGAAGTGGAACGAGGCCAAGAGCAGGGGTGATGCGAGAGCGAGTGGGGTTCAAGCAGAAGAAGGCGACCCCGGCCGCCGGAGCAGATGGGGCATCACTCGTGAGATGACAGTCGAGAGACGATGGATGAACGACTGGACCAAGGGGCGCAGACTTGGGGTTGAGCGAGCGATGGGAGATCGGCTAAGTAAAGCTAACAGAATATCTTCCCGAAATCATGTAGAGGCAAAATGAAACCGGGGAGTGGATTGATTGATTGTTAGTGATTTCGGGCGCGTCAACTATCAGTCATTCGTTCCTTAAGTATAGTGTGCACGCATGCTTTTGCCTGGGTGTGGTCTTACCATACTGAGATCCGGCGCCGACCTACCTAGCGGTGGTTTCCCCAACCAGGCATCTCCCACTAGCGGGGCACCACCTCAGCTCTAAGCTCCCAACCGGTCTCCCGGCATGTGTGCTTGGTACTAGCTTGCCATGTAGTGCGTGGTAGAGTAAGTGTGTGAAAGGGGAGAGGATAGGAAGATAAAAGGAAAGTTCGCGCGCGGTCCTTGGCCTGTTTGATAGGGTACTGCTCCGTCATTCGCATGGTGTTGATCGGAGAAATCACGGAAAACTACCGAACAGAGCAGCCGACCGCTATAATTCTCCTCCACATAGCGACTGAATTCCATCAAGCTAACAAGCTAGTGTCGAAAATCCTGCCACCGCCAGGATTCGAATCTCGGACCTCCCGGTCAGAGGAACTGATGTGACATCAGTTCATACCCTCAGCCATCTCTCCCGATAACGGGGGGTGTAATTTAACTGGTTGGTAGTAGAATTAATAACACTATAGATTGCATTCGGAATATGTTGTGAATGAAAGAGTAAATGTCATCCAAACTGAACTTTATTATGTAGTAAAATCGTTAGCAATTTAATAGTACTTCCGAAGGTTACATTTTAAAACGTATCTACGGTTTTCTGAAGCAATTATGAAAACGATTTAAAATAATAAACAACATTAAAATTTGTGTTACACAAGCCTAAAATCAAATATAGCATGAGCCATAAAAGATAGAACGAGGATACAAGTCCTCACATAGAAGAAATATTTAAAGAGACTTTTAAAACGCCTTAGAAGAAACAAAAATGCCTCAAAAATTCTGAATAATTGCAAATCTATAAAAGTATCTCCTGTGAATGGATCTTAAAATTGTATTCCTATTGTGTGAATCACATCACGGTTGAAGAAATTGGTATCAACTCCCCATTATTTCGGTGGAATACATACGTCTTGGGGCTCTCATACCAACTCAATGAAGACAAATGAATGGTCAATATAAAGATAATTTCAAGGTAAGTACTAGTAAATAATTGCACTTTCACTTTATAAATATAATTATTTGTTGAGAAAATCATCTAAATTTGTGAGTCGCAAGTATTGTAATGCAATACACGTGGTTTTTTTAACATAGATTTTTCAGCTCCATTCAGCTTTGTGTTACGCGACGAGATTCAGACAGGTAGGCCTACTCTTCCGTCTAGCCACACAATTTTTTCTACGCTCCTTTCCCTATCTAGCGAAGAAAGAAGGTATCACTCGGGGGACGAAAACAGGCTCAGAACAGAATTTAGCTGAGGGGCTTCATTTAGGCTTGAGGATCGATTACATGCAGAAAATCTACAAAATGGGCCGACCGGCTTTACTTCCCATCCGAAGGTAGGCTTACGAAGAATACTCCCCCATAAAACCTGACGGTTTTGATCGGATCTTAAACCGCGAACTTGGGTATTCTTTTGGGATACGAGAACCGTTACACCCTCACTTTCACCCTTCGAATGCTTCCACTTGTGTTTTTCGCGCCGTAACCTATAAAATTAGATATCTCTTGGAGCTTACTATTACATTTTTAGGGGTTTGGCTCTTCTGAGTACCCTTACCGGGTAGTACAAATGAGATGTACAGTATCATGAGTTCATGAGTACAATTTCACTAACATATTTATCCCTTCTTATAGATGAGAATGGAAAGGGGGAGGAGGCGGCGGTTCACACGCGAGATTTTTCGCATAGATACGCTGGTTTTGATTTATTGAAGCAAAAATTAAACGTGAATACGTCATATAGTCAATTGTTATTCTTGCCTCTATTTATTAATTGTCAAAGTTTATTTATTTATTTTTCAGCGGCTTAAAACACAAAATCATGACTGACAATATTAATATGAAGAAAACTTTCTTCATTATTTATTATATATTTATTTTTGGGACAAAATTGATGAGGCATCTAATAAAAATAAAAAGGGAATTTTTCCTCAGATGGTATTTTATCGCAACATCTACGACTACCAGAACTATTATACCCCAGTAAATACAGCACAAAATAATTTCTATTCTACGCGTTCTGAGAAGTAACGTTCTACATTGCAGCTCCAAATACGCTACATACATGGCTAACCACAGGTTTCCTTTATTTTAAAAAAAGTATTTTTCTCGCGGGAGATGACATATTTTGCCACGAGACGTCCGGGATGAAGGTCGAAGAAACCAGAAGAAGAGAGAAGAGAGAAAGAAAGAAAGAGAGAGAGAAAGAGCGGAGACGCGTGAAATGCGACACGGTCGCTCGGGACGTGACGTTGCTCGCGCCGGAGGACTTTTTAAAACGCGGCGAGACGGCGGAGGAGACGGTTGAGGCGGGGGCGGGGGCGGGGGCTTGACACGCGGAGAGCCTGGGAGGAGCGCGTAGCACGCCTGGATCGCAGCACCGTCACCCTGAAAACCGCACGCGTCAACGCGCCACATTCCCTTCCGTTGTTTTTTGTTGTTGTTATTTAAGGTCGCATCGGCATTTAGGTCATTAGCGACCACTATAGCATTTAACGGTATGGTAACTGTGAAGATGACATGATATGGAGATGATAAGGGGGTGAAACGACAAACACACATACAACCAGCCCAAGGCGGGACTCGAATCCGCGATCCTTCGGTTCGAGTTCGCTACGGCACTATTGTCTTAACGATCTCTGCCATCCGGACTAGCTCGTCGATTGTTATTGCAGCGGGGTTAAAGGTTTTGTTTGTTTCGCGTCCTGTTGCAAATATAGAGAATCTGCAACGTCCTGTTTGAGTACCACAGCAGGTTACTAGTCTATGATTTCTATTTTGTGATATTGACCTCTAGGGAGCCTCATCATTGCATTTAGGTTTCATTAATTGACAGTGGCTCATTGAAAATGGGTGACGTGTTGTCACATAATTTCGAGCATTATTTCATATTCTCGCCTAGCACACAGTAAACAAGTATAGTATCCCCCAAAAACGGAATAGCAGCAGCAAAGTCATGATTTATTAATGTGTGTAATCCATGTTGTATAACATATATGCTGGTACTTAGGAAAATGCAAATTGCAAAATAAATACACATGAAAACGCCATTATTTCTTTGCGTCCTGATATTATCTGACAGCTACTGCATAGACATTCTAATAAATACGATTTTTTTAAATGAAAAATAGTTTCATTTCAAATAGGGTACAATTATCTACCACTGAGCGATGTGTGCGTGTTCCATTTCGTAACAACTCCACGAAACACTATCACTATAGAATTATACCTTTCCTTTCCGGTCGGAAATATCTCTTTCCATATAGCAGTGAAAGTCTGATAACGTTATCTCGCTTTTATTTCTCCTAGCCATAATAATACCCATAACATAATATTCAAACATTACCCATCTAAAACCCCTTTTATCATATATTACATCAAGCGTGTCGGTAAAAAGCATAGCCACCAGATTGACATAGTACATATCATCTTTTTAGGAGAAACGCAATAACTTCCTAATTATTGCTACTTTGTGTAAACCTGATCTAAAAGGATTATCACCCCACATCTCATTTACTTCGAGCGAAATAATGGAACTGGATGAGAACGTGTCAGATTACAAATCTTCATTTCTTAATGCTTCAGCTTTTACATTTTAGAGCAATGAGATCACATCATGCACATTCGAGATAACCAATGTGTTTCTTCACTCAATTATTAATTATCCTGATTACAGGATAAGAGTTTATACATGGTAAAATTCTAGTTTTAAATATTCAAAACTATGTAACGGTATGATTGTAAAAATGTTACATTACTGAAAAGTAAGAATATGCAATAAGTTTTTTAATGAAATGGAGTAAAATCTGATTTTTTCTGGTAGAAAATTGATGAAAACGCATTCTTGTCCATTTTCTATCGTGTTTTCGAGATTTCTATCTCTAAGAAAATAACTTACTGCTCAAGCAACGTGGATCTCCCATGAATGTTACAAATGGTCAAAATTATCAAACATGGTGGTACCAACTAGATGGCAGCCATCTCTTTGAATGGTAGAAGAGCAAGCCTAATAATGAAAGGGAAAGTGAGTGGGGGAAGAGGAAGGGGTAGTCATAAAAAGGACTGCTCAAAAGAATGATTAGGGGATAGTTAATAAAATATTTAGAATGGGACTGCTTTTAATCAAGGATTGTTCATTCAAGACAGAAAAATTAGTGTTTTTGAAAAGTTTTAGAATTTCTAAGTTCTCCAAAATGTTCATTTTAGTGCCTTTGTTGACTAGGTGAAGAATTTTAAAATTATACATGGGGTCAAAAGAATGATTAAATTGATTCAAATGATTGGCAAAGGTAGAAGAGTCTAAATTTTGTTTCCAACATCTAATATGTTCATTAATTCTAACTGAAAATTTCCTGCCTGTTTGGCCTACATATGATGAATTACAGTTATTACAGGTTAATTGATAAATTCCACTCTTTTCAATGGAGGGGATGGGTGATTTGGAATTAGGAAACAAAGATTGGAGGGAGTTTAGGGTTTTGTAGGCTACTGTGATATTGAATTTAGTGAAACATTGTCCTATACGTTTGGATACAGGACCTATATAGGGGATACAAATGAATTTCTTAGGTTCTTTAGAGGCAGGTTGAGGAAAAACCTTATTTAAAATAATTTTAACACTTTTTTGGTGGATCAGTTTGTTGATTGTCAGGGGATCATATCCATTATTTAAGGCAATGGTTAGAATGGTATTGACTTCATTACTAAAATCTATATCAGTCATGGGAACCTGGAATAGTCTATTGATCCAGGAGTAGAAAACAGCAAATTTATGATTGTGAATATGATTAGAATGGGAAGGTATGACTGTATCAGTGTGGGTAGATTTTCTGAATATTTTAAAATTGTGTCTTGAGTTTATTATAGTGATTGTTAAATCAAGGAAATTCAGAGAATGGTTCTGTTCAATTTCCATTGAGAATTTTATTTTGGAGTGAAAAGAATTGAGAAAATCAAAGAACTGGCTCAGTTGCCTAGAAGTTCCTGACCAAAGACATATAATGTCATCAACATACCTGTAAAAATAAATAATGTTTTTGAGGAGAGGATTCGAGCTACTAAATATGTTATTCTCAAAGTTATCCATAAACAGTTCAGCGAAAAGAGGGGAACCGTTGGAACCCATAGCTAATCCTTCTGTTTGAGAATAAAACTTGTTGTTGAAAGTGAAAAAATTATGTGTTATACATACATCTAGTAGTTTGATAAAGTCCATTTTTCTAAGTGTGATAGATTTGATTTCATTATATGATGAATATAAATGTCTTGCACTTCATTAGGGGGAATGCTGGTAAATAAATTTTTAACATCAAAAGAAACTAATTTAGCATTGGGGGGAACATCAATATCTTTAATTTTATTAATGAGATCTAATGAATTATTCAATTTAAATCTAGAGTTAAAATGGGTGGTAGAATTAAAGAGAGGGATAATAAATTTAAAAAGAGGTGAAATGCTAGAATTGAAAAAACTAACCACAGGTCTAATAGGAAGATTTTCTTTATGAAGTTTAATAAGGCCATACAACCTAGGACATTGGGGATTCATGACCTGAAGGGATTTCTTTTTATACTGTGGGATAAGTGAACTGGTTAATATGGTGTTCCTAACCTTTAGGTGAAAAGATGGAGAAGGATCTTTGTCAAGGCAACTAAATTCATTTTCATCTAAAAAACTTTGCAATTTATCAATGTAGTCATTTCTGTGTATAATGACAATAGAATTGCCTTTATCAGCTTTGTTAATGATTAAGTTGTTTTGTTTCACTTTTTCAATTAATTTATGGGTAGATTTTATAAGTAAAGGGGGAGATGGTGGTGGAGGTCTATTAACTTCATCAGATAGGATTTTAGAACAATTGATCATGATAGAATTGGAATTAATGTTATCTTTAATAATGTTTAGGGCTTCTTCAGTGCTAACTGCTAGATTAGTTAATTCTTTAGTAGAAGGGTGATGTTTAGGTGCAAACTTTAAGCCATAGGATAACAACTTAATTTCATCATTATTGAAATTAACATCAGATAAGTTCATAATTCTGGGGTAAAAGGTTTGATTAATGGAGTTCGAATCAGGGGTCTGTGAAGATACGTTTTTTCTGTCTAGTTGTTTTCTTTTTAGTTTGTCTAATTTGTTTTTTAATTTAGTCATTTCTAGGCAATTTTCATTAAATTTGATATTCCTTATTTTTCTGTCAAGAAGGAGAAACTCAAGAGGGGAGCATAATTGAGAAAGACGGGTGTGAGAAATAAAAAGGTAATAGGAAAGAGAATCTCTTATAGAGTACCATTTGTAAAGTTCATGCCTAATCCACGTTACCTGGGCAGTGTTCACAGCTTTTCTTGCGGAAGAAGTCTTGGAATTGGTCTTGAGGTTAACATACACAGGCACTATCTTGAAAAATAAGCACATTTTGTTGAACCAAATGTTTCTGTTAGCAGAATCAAATTTTCCTTTCAAGTTGCTAAAGAGTTTTGCTACAGACGCGCGATCAGCGTGTTGAATAAATTCCGTGGTGGTAGCCGATATCTTGTGGTAATCCAAGAGATTATTTCCTGTACAATACCATGGATTACCACAAGATATCGGCTACCACCACGGAATTTATTCAACCTTTCCTAGTTATTTTACTATTGACAGCAAAGTTTCTGAGAGTATAGAATTTATTTCTTCTGTGTATCAAGAAACATGTTGAAAATATCAAATCATCCGTATTTCGAAGAATTCCTTAATTTTGAAGGTGCGTATATTCTTACGAGTACTCGTACTATTCCCAACACGCTGCGATTTGAAACATATGACGAGATATGGTATTCCCATAAATATCAATATATTGCAATTCATTTCGGCGGAAAATATTCCTAAAATGTATCATTTCTAACAGCCATGTATAAGTTAGAGTTTTATATTCTACTAAGCCCAAGAAGTATATTATTTTGATCAATTCACTTACATATTCTACGGTTAGTTGAAACACGCCGATGTTTAGTAGAAACACGCCGATGTTTAGTAGAAACTGTAGTTCTTTCACTACGCTTCGGGAGCTGGGCTCAACCCCTTATTAAGTGAGAATGTATTCCGGCACATACACATTACAATATAGGAAAAAATAACGTATAATTGACATAAAATGTTTCATATCTTGATTAAATATTTAAGAAAACCATAGTCAGAAACAATCATGGTGTAACCCACATAACAACAGTATGAAATAGATCGCTACTAGTAACAGATTTAACTTCAGATTTACCATGGATATCAATGAAGAAATAATCTAACCATAATAATATCTAGTTTGAAAATGTGAGGAATGTCATTTCAATACCAATGTAACAATGCAATAATGTACGTGACCATCCTAACATTCAAATATACTTGGCGATGTACGACAAGAGAAAGCAACATGAAATTAATTGAATTAGATGCATTTTATTGGTAGTCATATTTATATAGATTTCAAAATAGCAATACGAGATCCATCGCTCAGAACACTTCTAAAGTGGGAGAATAGCATGGAAGCTGATAGATGTTTGGTTTAGATCTTCCGTTAACAACAGTTTACTACCTCTGGTTCTGAAACTGCTTGTATCTTCTATCTACTTGTCTTGTCTAGCACCACCTGATACTATGGTACCAGATTTTTCCGAGCGTTCAATAATGTTGCAGAATAATTATACAACGAATACAGAATAATACGAACATTTACACTGTGTCAAATAGGATCATTGTAATTGATATTTGGCGAAGGTCTAATGTTATATTTGTGTCTTGGCTGTCGGCGATGCAATCTTTATTTTATATGCAGATCACAAAAATGTAGATTGATAACTGAAAATGCTTGCTTACTTGCAAATGCAAAGAGTGTCTGCGAGCGAGAGCGTGGCTGTGAGTGTGACAGCATGACAGTCAAGAGTGACTGTAAATGTAACTCCGAGCGTGATTGTGTGCGTGACTGCGAGGGATGTCCGTGAGAATGATTATGAGCGAGACATCTGAACGCAGCTGTGAGCGTGACTGTGACAATAACTGTGAGCGTGATGTGAGCGTGACCGCGAACGTGGCTCTGAGCGTAGCTGCAAGCGTCACCGTGCAGTCTGTGCAGACTGTGATCGTGACTGAGTGAAACTGTGGGCGTGACTGTGAGCGTGATTGTCAGCGTGATTGTGAGCGGATTGTGACCGTAACTGTGAGCGGGTTGTGAGCGGACTGTGAGTGTAACTGTGGGCGTAACTGTGAACAAGCTGTGAGTGGGCTGAGAGCGTGACTGTGAGTGGGTGAGAGCGTGACTGCGAGCGGGCTGAGAGCGTGACTGCGAGCGGGCTGAGAGCGTGAATGTGAGTGGGCTGAGAGCGTGACTGTGAGCGGGATGAGAGCGCGACTGTGAGCGGGATGAGGAGCGCGACTGTGAGCGGGATGAGAGCGCGACTGTGAGCGGGATGAGAGCGCGACTGTGAGCGGGATGAGAGCGCGACTGTGAGCGGGCAGACGGCGTGACTGTGAGCGGGGCTGAGAGCGTGACTGTGAGTGGGCAGAGGGCGTGACTGTGAGCGGAGATGAGAGCGTGACTTGAGCAGCCTGATAGTGCAACTGTGAGCGCGGATGGAGAGTGTGCAGGCGGGGGCCGCTGCGATCTCCGGCGCCCGCGGGCGATCGCCCCGAGAGGGCGGCCGCTAATTAAGCGGGCTCAGCTGCAGGCGAAATGCAGATGAAAGTCCCGGAAGAAGCCGGCGCGGTGCCCCACGCCGCGCCACGGAGCTGCTGGACGGGAGCGCCGTTCAGGCGGGATATGCATGGGAGGGGACGCTAGTTGGGAGAGACGCCAGTTGGGAGGAGCGGGAGGTGGCAGCGAACCGAGAGAGGTCGCGCTGCGTAAGACGGAAAGTGGCAGGATGAGGTTGAGCTGGTCGGACGAAGTGCCGTGGGTTATTGCGGCGAGATAGGGCACCTAGAGACAGGGTGGACGTGAAATGGAGGAGGGTGATGGGGAAAGAAGGAGCATGTAGTAAAAAGAAGAGAATGGCAGAGGAAACGTGATCAGAAAGAGAAAGATTGTGGAGGGATGTGAGGAGAGAGAGAGAAAAGGGACGGAGGATCATGACGGCCAAATGCTACTGACGGCCAAATGCTACTGACGGGCAAATGCTACTGACGGGCAAATGCTACTGACGGGCGAATGCTACTGACGGGCAAATGCTACTGACGGGCAAATGCTACTGACGGGCAAATGCTACTGACGGGCAAATGCTACTGACGGGCAAATGCTACTGACGGGCAAATGCTACTGACGGGCAAATGCTACTGACGGGCAAATGCTACTGACGGGCAAATGCTACTGACGGGCAAATGCTACTGACGGGCAAATGCTACTGACGGGCAAATGCTACTGACGGGCAAATGCTACTGACGGGCAAATGCTACTGACGGGCAAATGCTACTGACGGGCAAATGCTACTGACGGGGCGATCGGTAGCTTCCAGAATCATGGAATAGTGTGGTAGGGAAGGGTTCTCATTTCTCATGCAGGTGCGGGGAAGAAGAAGAGCGTGACAGAAAACTAGTATGAGGGGAAGAGTAAGAGCGTTAGGAGAAAAAGGAAGGCCATGATCAAAAACGAAACAGCAAGAGAAAGACCCGTAAGGTGGCAAAAGCTGAGGGTCACCGCAAAGTTCGGATCGTCGGCGAAGAGGGAGCGACAGCGACAACAGCCCGGGGAGTGTCAGAGCGGAGAGAACTACGAGGGGATGGGAAGACGCCTAAGAGGAGGGTGAAATTGGTTGAAGAGGGAGGGACGGAGGGAGAGGGCTAATCTCGGCGGGAAGGGGGCGTGGCGGGACAGGGAGAGGAGCGGAGGGCATAGGAGCGGGTTAATCGGCGGTGCTGCGAGGACGCCTCGGATCGACGAAGGCAGAAAGTGCCCGAGAGCCGTACAAAAGTAATGAGTTCGCGCAAGAGACCAGCGGCTGCCGCGCAATGGAAGGAATGTCAGTCGGGGGCTGCGAGGGAGCGCCAGTGGCACAGCAGACGTACGGCCGGGAGGGAAGACTGTGACGCGAATAAATAAAGAAACGTGCATACAGAGACCCGGTGGAACCACGCCGAGCGAGACTGAAAATATAGAGGATTACACTAACCCACTGGACTAATGCACTCTGGAACAACGACACCCATATATTCTGTCGGATTGTCTAGATTTTGGTGACGAAGTTACTCGAAACAAAAAAAGTTGATGGAAGGAGAAGATAAATAATTCTATAGCGTGAGACGAATACAGGCTGAATATGACAGACTAGTAAATTAGGAGGGGGATGTTAAACAAGAAACCAGTGATTGCAACTAGAATTTTGCATATGATAGACCATGTTCGACACCGATGGACGTGAATTCAAATGCAGCTCAAAAATAAAATCTCATCCGATGAGTCGAGAAGACCCACGAGGTAAGAGGGAGGTTGGTGACGGGAACGGAAATTTAGGAGAGAGAGCCTTGCAGAAGGGAGTGAGAACGAAATCCCCGAATTCAAGAGGTCGACTTTAGGATTTATCCATGCGGAAAAGTTCCGGTTCTCTGCGCGCAGGAAAGCAGCGAATTGAGGACAGTGATATAGAAAGGTTGAGAAAATGAATCCCACAGGTGAGACGCTATTCACTGGTGCTACAGCGCTGGAAGGTTACAAGAACGACGAGTGTCAAAAATGTATCTTGCCGCGAAAGAACATGTATCTAATAGACATGTGAACAACGATATTTGAGTGAATACTATCATTGGGCGAAAGGTGGATGTTGTGGGACCGATATATGAATGAGATGAAACATGATTCTAGTATATAAGATACTTGTACCCTGCTGAAGAGAAAGATAATAATAAATACATTAAATTATAATATTCTATATTTTTCTAGATTTTTTACATTACATGTGATTTTGACTTCATCTTTCACTATATTTGATTTCATGAGAAAGTTTCATTCCTCCCTATTTACATATATAAGATGTTTTCTTTCACCATTCTTTCAGGGAATGTCTAACCGCTAAAAACCAAAACTGACATCCAAACAAAATGAATTACTTTCTGATTCACTCATCTCGTATCATCCTTTATAATAGGCTAAAGAAAGACGCAGTGCTGTGCAATTTATAATATGTTATCGACATAATGCCCTTGAAAATGTGGTACTGCTGGCTCAAGAACTACCTCCATGTTCGCATTAAAAGAGTTAATATAAACTTAGAATTTCGCTGATTATGTGGGAAATAAATTTGCAGGTGCAATTGTATTTCTCGTGCAACTCGAATTAAACGTTGCACATGCTATTGCTACTCACGTTTCAATAGCGGAAAACTCCAGTATATTTCTTAGAACGTCATCTACAAACGAGTGCATTTTGGTATTTTTCTGTTACACATTGGTGGTTTAGGGCTTTTGGGTACCTCTACTCGTTACACGTGTGGTTATAAACGTGTTGAGTATTGAAAGCTATTAAGGTTAACTTAAATATTTGATATTTTGTGCAATTTAATCGTACCGTGTAAGTCTATCTGTACATAAACTCAATATTATAGTTTTTTCCATGCACAGCACCGCGCCTCAAACGGGACTTATATCGCCCAGTTCAGAGTCAGGCCGGTCAGAATTGGGGCCGGCGTTGTGTTCTAGTGTGAAGCTAATTTCACTGCTAAAACAATTATTCATAAAACGTGAAATTTTATCATGGATCCAGTTAGTTTTAAACATTTCTTATTCGTATGGGTTTCCTCGATGACTCTTTCCCATCAAGAACACTGAACATACGCTCCGGCAAACGTGATATGTTGTATCTCTCATGGCGAATTGTAATTCATAGGCATGTAGAATAAGCAAGGTGTCGGGGATGAGAAAAAAAGGACGCAAGCGTGAGGCATTGTATATATAGATTACTGACCGAAAATTATCTGTAACAGACGGAAGGGAATCATATGAAAGACCGCGAGAGTTTCGTCTAAAATTTTCCACTAGACAGTTACAATTTTTGTTGTAGATATTTAACTGGCGTCGAAAATGTGCCATCGTTGAGAGGCCAATTTAAAACATCACATTTCACAAAGCAATGAGAATTTGTTAGCTTAACACTCTCATTTTAATATAGGTATTCCCTGCATGAAACATCAGTCAATCCAGATTTTGTCTCTTGAGGAGAACAACTGTCTCATCGGCTGCAATCCATTTGATTTTACCTCTAAGTACTACTAAAAATTCGTCATTGGTGACGCAGGGGAGTGGACAAATATCTGCATAAATCATAAATTCGAGTCCAAGTAAATCATGAGTGATTTCACCAAGTGGTTGTAACGGGATATGCTTATCGTGTCGTATCACATCGTATCGCTTCTTATCGCTTCTTATCGCCTCTTATCGCATCACATTTAAACCATCATCTCATCCAAATCATCTCTAATTACTCACATGTCCGCATCAAAACTCATATCAGGCACCCAGTAAAAATCAATGGCAAAGTGATCTGTCCAGGAAAGGGAACGGCATGAAGGCGACATCCTGCCCCCCCCCCCCCTCGCCTATACCCAACTACCAAGTGTGACACTCATTACTCAATCGTACATTGTGACCTGAATAAGACCCCTTATAAAGATAATAGCCTCTTATCCGCGAAGCGAGAAGCAGGCTGCGAAGTGCTGGGCAGGGAACGGCATGTCCTCGGGCCCAGGTGCACCAACGGTTGTTCGAAGGTGTGTTGGAGTTGTGGCCGGTTGAGGCGGAGGATAGGAGAGAGAGCCGACGGAATTGAGGTGCGAGGGGAGTCTAGCGGTCACCCCGCCCCGTCGCCCCGGGGGGAGGGGGGACTCGTGATCAATCCGCCCCCGCGGGACGACCCAGTCGCCAAGCGCCAGACTGGCTTCGATAGCTCAGTGGCCACACCTCGCCACCGCAGTAATGTAGACCGCGAATGAATTTTGACATCGTCGACTTGGATTGAACTCGGTCATTGACTGGACAGAATTCTAGCGGCCGGTTGCTCTGATCAGTAGTTCCTCCGATAAATATTAAACGAAAGCCTGAGGAGTACGCTAACAAACTCGTCACGAACCGCGCGAGATTTTTCCTTTTTCAACTTTGTCATACACATACACAAGCACGGTACTACCACACATGTTCGGAGACCAGTCTAAGGCAATGAGCTTATCACGGCTGCAGACTTGTCCGGAGAAACGTAACGAATTATTGCATACATTACTCGCTTACGTTCCTTAAATGATAGTCTTCAGGGGCAGAAGAATTTGATTCAGGATCTTCGTAGGAAACCGCAACAAACCAAGCTATCTAGTTATTTTCTTTAAAACCCACAACCAACTGCAAGCAGCAGCCCCTTCGAATAGAATGTCCTTTCCGTAATACGCTCAGGTTCTTTGAATTTTCCGTAAATCTTTAACCCACTTCCCCTCAATGTTAATCAACACCCCTATTCTTCGCTTCAGAGATTTCAAGAGATCATCTCCCTCATACGTGCTCTTTCTTCATTATCGACCCCTCCTCGTTTACAGTCTTTCCTCATCTCAGCCACTTCCTCATTTACTCCCTTTCTCATCTGCTCCCATTTCCTCGCCTTGGCGCCGGAGTCATATCCGACCCCTTCCATCTCCGCCCCCGCCTCATATCCGACCCGTCGTCCATTCGCCCTGTCAGCGCCCCGCCCCCTCCGCGCCGTCACCGCTCATCCCTCAGCGGCGGATGGACCTCCCTCAGGCGGCCGGGGGCGGCGCCCCTCCGCCACTCCTCGCCTCGCCCCGGGCTCCCCGCTGGGCCTTCGGATCCCAAACGCTGCGCCTACAGACCCTCGCCGCCAACCCCCCGCCTCTCCACCTGCTTCTCACCGCTCCACGCGCCCCCCCCCCACCTCTTCACCAGCCACCTGATTCTTCAGCAGCCTCCCCGCCTCGCTACCAGATTCCTCCCCCTCAACAAGTCCCCCGGCCCTCCACCAGCCCTCCTCCCCTCTACCAGCCTCCCCGCCCTCCACCAGCTCCGACCCCTCCACCAGCCTCCCCGCCCCTCCACCAGCTTCTAACCTCTCCCCGCCCTGCATTATCCCGCAGCTCCTCCACAAACTCCCCGCCTCATCACCTGCTCCCCGCTCGTCCACAGCTCTCCGCCTCTCCACCCTCGCCCTCCACAAACCCTCTGTCCAAATCTCCCCCACCCCGTCGTCCCTCCTCAAGCTTCCTACCCCTACATCAGCCCCCCTCCTCTTCACCATCGCACCTCCCCTCCTCCAGCGCCCCGCCACGCCCCATTCGCAGGCGCAGGCCCCAGTGGAATTGCTATGACCGGGAATCCGCAATGATCCAAACTAATAGTTCCCGCAGAGGGACACGCCAGAATGAACCGCATGCGGAATCACACACGAAACAATACTCGCGAAATTAATTATATGCGGAGTCCCTGCTACATTTGATAATATTAAAAGTTTGTAAACCTTCGCACACGAGGATCAATGTTGCGATTTGTAAAAATGTGAAGTGAAAATATGAGATAATAGCGACCGCATTGGAAAGAGGGTATGTTGGAAGTAAAAGAAATTATAAAAAATTAAATTACACGTATATATAGTTTGCTTGATAACAATGCAAAGACAAATATACTATTTTGAAATAAAAGGCTAAGGAAATATACATAAGTAATAAATAGGAATTTGATGAGCCTTGCTGAAAGAAACTCAGTAAATCAAAGCAGGCGAAAACAAAAGAGAAAAGGATAGTACGTCGTGGGGATCAGAGGTGATAGAAAAGAGAGATCGCTCTTTAGTAAACACAGAACAAAATATTTGGATCCTCGAAACATTTTAATTTGAATAACATTTAAATTTTCAAATCTGAAATTTCTATGCCGTTCGTAAGAATTTTTCAAAAATCGAATTTAATATTTATAAATAATTTTGTTCAGTTGGCTTGTCTGCTCGTGACTGACTTCTCCCACTATAACTACTACTGATGGATATTAATTGAGATTCCTTACTTTCAGCGTAGTTCATATTACAATACGCTAAACATCTTACGTCCTAATAAAAATCCTTAGAAATTGCCAAACAGAACTCCTTTGATATTCGTTCTTTACAATTTGTTATGAAAATGGCAAAAAACAACCACGCCTTCAGCAATCGAGGTGGCGCGATTCACTGGAGGTACACTGGTTGCATTTACACTTCTATTCTTATAATACATCCTCCCCTACATTATTGCAGTAGTCTATCAATGTCTACCAATTATAGGAATTTAAAACTATTTCCTTTAGAATTGTTACGGAAATGGCGTAAAAAAAGTGGAAGAAACAAGAATGGTGACGACAGCGACGGCGGCGGGGGAGACGCAAATTTGTTCACAGATTTTCCATGAACGAACGCACCTGCGACAACCCGGGTGGCGCAACTACCCGAGTTACTTTCACTTTTGGTACTAACATTTCTATTTATTTAACATGTATACAAATACATTTTGCGTTTTGACCTGTTCGCTTTTAAATTTTACGTTTTCTGAATGTTTTATAACATGAATGGGTTTAATTTCGTAAATATCCATCAAACCCAGAAATTTAAAATTTATTTCCTTTGCAATGAGAGGGTGAATAAAAGTCGGAAGAAAACAAAAGCTGTGCGACACCGTCGGCGGTGGGGAAGATGCGAATTCGCTGAGAGCGTTTTCGTCGATCGTTGCATCTGCCGCAGGCCAGGTGCTGGGATCCGACGGAGCGGGGAGCGCGAGTGTGGGCGGGAAGGGGTCGGACGGGACGAGCCGGGACTCGGCTGGGGCAGAGTGATGCGGCGTGAGGCGGGGAGAGATGGAGCAGATTAGGGCGGGGCAGGGGGCTGGGCGGCGCCGGGGGAAGGGGAGGGCGGGGAGAGCATGGCAGGGCAGGGTAGGGCAGGGCGGGGCGGGGCGGGGTGGGTTGTGGTTGGGGGTAGGGGTTAGGGAGGGGTGGGGTGGGGTGGGGGCGGAGGGGAGCGGGCTGGAGCGGGTGGGGCGTGGTGAAGCGAGTGGGACAGGGTGGAGCGGGTTAGGACGGTGCGGTGCGGGACAGTGCGAGGCGTACGGGACGGGTGGTGATTGGTGGGGCGGGGTAGGGTGGAGTGGGAGCGGGGGTGGGGTGGGGCGTGGTAGGGTGGGGGTGGAGAGGGACGGGGTAGGACGGGGTAGGACGGGGTGGAACAGGGTGGAGTGGGGATGGGTTGGGTTGGGGTGGGGTGGGGTGGGGTGGGGTGGGGTGGGCGGCGCGGGTTCAGAGGCCGCGGAGCGGATTAGTATGGCGCGGATCTGAGCGGGGTAGGGTGGTGCGGAGCCGGTTGGGGAGGGGTGGGGAGGGGCGGGGAGGGGCGGGAAGGGGCAGGACGGCGCGTAAGCTCGCTTGCTTCGGCGCGCGCGAGGCGATCGGCGCGCGCCCATTTTCGGATTGAGTTACCCGATACAGAAGAAGACAGCGGGCGTCGGGACGGGAGGGCCCGGAGAAAGGGGATTGGAGCGGGTGGGGTGGAGGTCGGCAGGAAGCCGATGACGCAACGCATCGATCCGCGCGCCATCTGCCTGGGGCCGCGAGTTCGACGCCTGAGCGGCGTGGTAGGGCGGTGCGGTACGAGCCCTCGCGCCCTCCCGCCAAATAAGCAGCACCGAGGCGCAGCGCACAGGCGGATCGCGGAGACCGGTTTTATTTCGTCCAATACACTGCCAGTGCGGAGATAAATGAAGCAGGGTTTTGGTGCGGAAAATAAAAACTTTACGAACACCGAATAAAGCTGGTAGCTTGACATCTGCGTTTCGCAACACAGACATCTGGGAGAAGTTGGTGAATGCGTTCAAGTGATTTCGATCAGGAGATAAAGTTCTTTCGTAAAATGTGTGGCCGAAGTACTTGCACAAGCCCTCCACTACTCTATCAAAACTGTTGTCTCTTGCGGGCTTGGTTACGCGAGTAAGACCAATTTTGTGCCCGAGATTTCGTTGTTAACGTGGGTTTTCCACTGCTATGGTGCGATGTTGATCAACAGAGACAATGTTCAAAATTTAGCAGTAATATGTTAATAGATGAAATAGTGTCTCTTGTGTTCATTCTTCAGCTTCAGTGACTGAATTGCCCTTTGGCTACTTACCTTGAAACCATTTCTACATGAACTCCAATCTTCAAAAGCATGCCCTGAATTAGGCCTCAGTTGCAATCAAAGAGCGATATTCAGAACTTGTTTTTCTTGAATTTCTTGTGGTGTTCTTTCTGAATACCCAAATAACTATGGCCCCAGACAAAATTTTATCTCGAAATTCTTTATAAATTATTATTAAACGGTTGAACCTGTTTCAGACGCATGCGAGAAAAATTCGTATATAACACGCACTCACATTGTTGAGCTTCAGAATCCCAACCCCTCTATTATACTACACAAAGGTTAATTATGAATAACGGTACTAACAAGCGTTGTTAGCTATGATTTAAAACTAGAAAGGTTTGCTTAACTTAAAGTTCAGCAATTCTTAACTCATTCCATATTGGTAAATACATTCCCAGAGAATATTGACCGTAATTGTACGCGTGCAGTTTCTAACTGCATTAGTATTGCAAATTCCACAAGAAATGTTTTATGGTGTGAATTTATGTAAAAATTACTATTTCTGGCATTCTACATATAATTAAGCTTTCTTTAATCAACATCTTTTAGTGAAAAACAATCTTTGTAATTTTTACTGTGATACTGTGATGATTTAGTTGGGTTGTAGCTCAATATGCAAATAAAAGTTTTAGAAGTAATAAAATCAATGTAAATTCTGAAGCAGTTTAAAATTCAAATAAAAAACTTGCTTCAAAAATTTTTTTCAAGTTTACCAATGCCTGCTTTAAAAATATATATTCTTTAAAATGTATCAAACTTTGTTCTTCTCACTTAACCGAAATCTGTTCTGCTTTAAAATCTTCAAAGTAAAAAACCCTCAATCAGAAAATAAACAGCTATTCGGTGTTTGATTTGGTGGCATTACCTTTAAGCTAAACCAATATTATGAAATACTGCTCCACCACAACGCGATAAATTTTGGAAAAGGAAGCAAATGTTGTAGGGAAAACAATGCTTAAAAGAAGAAGAAAGTAACAAACTACAAATGCCAAAGAAATCGTGGAAATGTTGATAAAATGTAACTATCGTAACTATCGTAACTAATGTAACTGTTTTGAGGTAAAACATAATAAAGATTAACCATATTACTTATGATGACAGGAATACACTAGCTGTAAAAATTATCTTGAAAATGAATGGAAATAAATACAGCGGACCGAACGCAGTTATCAGAAACCCAAATAAAACGCCCAAAACGAGATAAAACTAAACATACATTCGAGTTCAGCGATAGCACATTGTGTAATTTTGTAAAATAATCGATTGGGGACAGTGAGAAAATATAAAATATTCGCGAAGACTCATAACTCATTTGCACAACAGCCAGTCTTCGATCAAAACTCACTGCAGTAATCAAGAACCACTCTCGGCTATCATAAAAATCTGTTGTATTCTTTGTCATGCCAATCTTTAAAAAAATAATTACTAGCCGTTAAGACGCGATAAATACAAAAAAATCAATTATATTTAATCAGTGGTTTACCGAGAAATTGAAATTATACTTTTTCCAGATTGAGAAAAACTAATCTGACACAGAACGTATTTTCTTAAAATAAATAAATTCATCTCGTAAATATTACAATGAATCATAAACTAATCAAGTATATCCAACAACAATTTGAAAAAAAAATTATTGAGAAATCATTAAATTTTTCAGTTCATGACGCCGATGGAAAACTCCAATGATACTTTTAATAATCTGGTCGATGTTAGTATTTAAGACATTTATTCCCAAAGAATTCTTTGATAATTCTTCCGTAAAAAAACTAGTTATTTTGTGTCTGCAGTCTTAATTTTTAAGAAAGTATCCTTACATACTAAGAATGTATTTTCAGAACACTACACAGTAATGCGTACCAATAAAAAAATGTCAAAAGCTCAGTATTCATTACCAATATGTAAAAAGCCTTTCAAATCTAAAAGGCGTAGTGACATTTAGTAGTCAGATGAATTTGCAGATACTTTTAACATAACCCGCACTGTCTGAAATATTTCTGACCCTTGTCTTTCAAAAGCAGCACCAGATTTCGTTGGTCGAGTTATCATTAGGAATCCATGTTACGAGCATCGTATTGACAAAATTACTTCGTACACGATGGAACTCTCGCATATTTCATTTTTTCTCACTGAAGAAACTTTAATGCACATTAAACGGGTCCCATGTGTTATATGTACACCTACGCAGATATCAACCCATTGGGCATCACGCTCTTCTGACTTTCACTCTGAACTCTTATCATGGGCGACATTTACAGTCTGTTGCTTGGTCGACAGCTCTTGATGAAAAACCAATTCAGGGTGTCTTATATAGTTCCCAAATCTACAATTACCCCCGTCATTCCGTTATCCCCCACATCATCAGGAGTTTCACCATTCCATCGCCCGCCGCCCTTCGCCCGCGGCGCTCCGCTCGCGGGCGGGGGCGGGGGCGGCAGGGCCCGCGCGCGCTAATGGCATGACCCGGCCCCCGTATCTCCTTACATTATTTACCGCTCGCAATATTCCGTTTCAGGTTCCTCGCACAAGGCGGAGTGCTCCATAAGTTTATAATGAACTTGTCTCAGTCGCAAGATGACGCGCGGAGGAATCGCGGGCGAGCACCTGCGGTCATGAAAAATGCACCTGCGCGACGCCCGCAACCACCGCCCCCGCACGCCCCCTCCCCCGCCGTCAGCACCGTCTCCGGCGCCCGCGCCCTCGACGTGAGACGCCCCGACCCCACTCCCCAACGCACGTCGCGTCTGCTTGCAAGGCTTCCGTCTCAAAGATGCTCAATCCTTACTACAGCTCGCCCCTCCCCTCCTCACAATTTTCCACGACCCTTCGTTATACCCTCCTCCTCATCATCATCACTACCCTCACATCAAGGGTGGATCCAGAGACAAATTTTGGAAGGGGGAAATTGAAACAATGTTGGTCGAATGTGTTGTTATAGACTATGTAAAATGTCGCTGGCTACACTCAGCACATGCTGCGATTGATTTTATTCGTTTTAATGTTTATCCGAAAGTATTTTTACTTGAAAGTTCCGTGACAAGTTAAAATTAATTGTTGCCAAACGATTTCTAGGGAGGGGAGCCCCTCACTTCCCTCCCCGTGGATCCGCGCCTGCTCACACTCACCATCTCAAACTCCTTGCTATCCCCCCAAAATTCCAACCATTCACCTCTTATTTCACTTCATTTCCCCACATACCCTACTATGCGTTACTACCAGCTCAAACTCCCTTGCATCTAAGTTAATTCTACTAAGTTTATAAACTATTACCGACTCCAAACTACCCACATTCCTTCCTAACTCCTTGTAGCCCTCGCCTCAAGTCGCACTATTCCGCGGAGCGTTTATCCCCACGAATTCAATACCCTAGTTGAAATCCATTGCCACCTTCTCTCCGCATTTGTATATCTTCTTTGCATTCATCCTTCACGTGGTCGTGACAATTACACTTCATGTTTCCTCTTTTTCTTCCAATTTTGTTCATTCCATTTCTACACCTCGCCAACGCGTCATCCTCTCACATTCTCTCCGAGCTACTACAGTCCCAATCTCCCAGAACTGTGATCACTTCCTCCTCTTCTTCAGCTTTCTTCTCATCACCACCACATCATCCAAAGCGCTGCCTTCCCCCCTCCCGCAGTCGCCGCCACCAACGGCCTCCACCTCCGCCGGCGGCGCGGCCTCCGCCCGGGCAGCGATAACGCCCGCCCGGGGAAGATTCGCAGGATGAATTTTGCAGCATGTTGTACGCGCGTCGCCGCCATGACCGCGAAGGGGAGCTCACCCCAATTTTTCATCCCTAAATTAAAGGCCCCGGCGGCAGCGCCCGACCACCCCATTGCACTGGCGCATGCGCCCTCACCCCGGCCGACCTCGCCACCGCCCCCACCGATCTTGCCGTCTCCGCCCCGTTCACTGCATTCTGCCACCCACCCACCCCTGCTACCATCACAGTAACGCCCCGCCAACTCCGCCCCGCCAACTCCGCCCCGCCAACTCCGCCCCGCCAACTCCGCCCCGCCAACTCCGCCCCGCCAACTCCGCCCCGCCAACTCCGCCCCGCCAACTCCGCCCCGCCAACTCCGCCCCGCCAACTCCGCCCCGCCAACTCCGCCCCGCCAACTCCGCCCCGCCAACTCCGCCCCGCCAACTCCGCCCCGCCAACTCCGCCCCGCCAACTCCGCCCCGCCAACTCCGCCCCGCCAACTCCGCCCCGCCAACTCCGCCCCGCCAACTCCGCCCCGCCAACTCCGCCCCGCCAACTCCGCCCCGCCAACTCCGCCCCGCCCCGTCACTTCCACCATCACCGCCTCCCTCCAACCCCTCCGTCGACATTATGCCCCATTTCTTTCCACTGCCTCCCCTCCCTCCCCTCCGTCTTCGCTCCAACATTCCCGCGCTTACCGCCTTCTACCACCTCTGCCCTCGACGCCGCCTCCATCACCTCCGCCCCCGCCCTAATACCCACGTCCCCATCTCCAACCCCCGGCTCCGTCCCCGCCACTTCCCTCCCACCCCGGCGCTCGTTCCGAGGGGCTTAACCCCCTAACCTTTCGACCGGAGGGCCTGATAGGCGCCGCTGTTTACCCGGGACGCATCTTTACGGACCTCTTTTGTTTGCGACGACGGCGACGGGCGCGCTGAAGTTCTTTGTCTACTCGGCCGGGCCTGCTTTCTTCGATCTCGCGATGAACTCCCTGCGCGACGTGGAGGGCGTAAGGTCAGCAGTAAATGTTGCAACTGCTCTACAATTTTGGTGCGAAGAAAATGACACGGTGTACGCCACTGACCTTCGCACGAGACTCACAAAGCGAACGAAATTACGCTCATTTATTTTGAAGGATCTCCATTCCCTCTTTCTCTGCTTTTTTGTGTGTACTCTTCAAATGTGACTTCCTTGAGTTATTTTTCATTCATTCCTACAAATCGTTTAAACTCAATAGACGATTATTTTCATTTTTAATGTGCTTCAAAGACAAAATTACTATTAATAAAATCCATTTTGAATATTATTAACTTATGAAAGTAAATAAATGGCTGGCAATAAAAATCGTATGTTTTTTCTCTATTTTAACATCAACAATTTCTCACCTGTACATCAATTCTTAAAACTACATTTGTTCTGTTTCTTCTTTTACTTTATACTTATCCATGTATAATTTTGTTTGCGTGATCCAAACAATTTCCTTTAAACAAACCTGTCGTAATCAAACCATGATATATCACTATTCAAATAATTATGTAAAATGTCATATATAATGTTGAGTTTTGAACATAACATCTTTTCTGACTTATCAAAACAAACCTACTGATTAATATGCAGTATTAGGCAATCCTGAAAGTTTAAGAGTATTAAAATGGATGTAAGCTGCCGACCCATTAATAAGAATATCTAAAAATATTTTTCGTTTATTGAGGAATGTTTTTTTTTTTAAATAGCTCTTCATAAAGTTCTTTTCTTTTTCAAATGTAATTAGCAACAAATTCCAGACAAAAAAGTATTCCTTTTTTTAAATTACTTCTCTAAAACTTCCATTTCCTTTGAAAGTCAGAAAAGATTCATAATCAATCTTACGTATTACATTTTTACGATTTAATGTACTCATGTGGCTATCACGACTTCTCGCCCAATAATTCCGACTTTTATTTTTTTCGTGAAATAAATTATGTACGGGAAGCAAAAAAAAAATGTAATAGCATTGTAGAGCACAACAAAGTTTTAAACAAGTTATTGCCGCGAAAGAAAAAAATTTAAAAAACACATTCAATGTCATTAAGTTTGTAAACAAAAATTTGATAGTCCACAGTTTTTTCTTTGACTTAAACCGCGTAAAACCTGCATAACTTCTTCCAACGCTATTGGCGTAACCGGTTGCACACGCTCTCTCCCCGTTGCTGACGTGTTTACTTCCGTAGACAAAGTTTATTGAGGTTCTCGGAATTCGAGAAGTACTGAGAACACGTGGAAACCTTATTTGGAGTATCAACTAGTTTCAAACTTCCCTTCCGTTGGAGCCATACTGGACGAGCACGCAGACATCACACGTGTTGCCAACGTGAAGCTGCACGCAGCATACATCATGAGATTCGTCCGGGCACAAAATGCGAATTTCTGACAAGTGTAAAAGTACGTACGTACACGTAAGTGCTTGCCACCCGTTTGATGAAGCTACATACCCGCAGATACAGGATATTTAAATAGACATATCATTTGGATCATGGAGTTCTTGTAGGCAACCCTTCAAAATTGTTTGAAGTTTTGATTTTTTCATCAAAAATTACCATTAATACTTGATAATACTCGGTTTAAACTTATTTTTTTCATTATTAGACATGGCAGCCGGGGCATCTGTAAATATGAACTTAATTAAGCTTAGTTCAATTCGTGAGAATATAATACTGAGAAGTTTAAATATTGACAAAATTGTAAAAAGAAGAAAACTTATGTTCCATTTCTTTTATACCACCAATTACGAGCTAATTACTTTTTATGATAACCATTTCATCCGCGCCTGACATTATAGCAAATATTTCCAACATTAAATATGAAATGAAATATTTCAAATAGGCCTAAATGTTAATACACCTATCATACACGAAGTACAATAGAATGTGTACTTTCATTCACATAAATTGACCAATAAATTGCGGAACTATCATTATGTAGTAACTGTAACCTTCTCACAAATATTTTTAGCGCAACTCCTTCAGATAACTTTTTGAAAGTCTTATCAAGTCTCTTTTTTTGGAAGTCTTTGGAGCTCGTTTCACAAGAACTCAACTTAGCAGACTTCTAGGGAATTTCGGGCATTTGCTGAAGATTTACCATTGTGTTGCTTGTAGCGTCGTTCATGCAATCTCTTTGCCTTGAAGACAAAGTTGGTGACCCTGACTTACTCTCAGTGTCTAGCTTTATGGTATTTTCGGTTCTTCAGGACTCCATTCTAACAGTTTCTCTCTGTACACCTAAAACGCTTAGAGTCCTTACACAGCGATATTGTGACCAAAAAAATATTTTATAACTAAACCCAACATTCAAAACCCAGCCAGTAAGAGACACTTGGGTAAGAAGCAAAGAACATATCTTCATTGATGACGGGCAGCCTCCTATGTGACTTTTTGCTATCAATGATTCAAAATTTACAGGTATTTTAGTTTGATAAAACATTCCGAAGAAAACTATAAGTTGTGGTCTTCAAATAGAACATAAAACACCTCCCATATAGCATTTATAATGTATTGATGATACAGTATATCGTATGTGGTAAGAGCCTCATGGGAGGTTGTTTTAAGGTGCTTCAAGAAAAATATTACAATGAATAAATATTTAATACTATTTTATATCAACAGAAAAATGCCTGCACGAACTGCACATTATTAACATCAAAAAGCGTGTTTCTTCCTCCTGGAAAATTTAATTTTTTCCTCATATGAGGTTGTCTATCATCAACGACGATATGGTGTGTAGCAACAAGCACCTTAGAACTATATTACTCGCGGTTCAGTTCTGACTAAAATGTCGTGCATTTTGGAAGTAAAATAACAATCTATATCATGACAAATTTTATGGTCCCTTATTAGTTCAATTAGCTGTAACTCACATGCCGCGACATTATAAAGGCATCGGGACATTTGGAAAGTATTGAGCGATTGCTCGTCAAATCTCAAGTAGTAAGGATGAGCTGCCTGTTCCAAAACTAGTGTCAAACTTTCAATGCTCAGCATTACCGCAGCATGTCTATATTTTGTGGTACATCAAAGAAAGCGAACACACATCGATAATTTCGGCTACCTAATTGGCCGAGCACTGGCTCAGTACCCCCTAAATGCCGCATGTGTGGCATCTACCGAACCGAGTACTCGATGAATACCATACGAACTTGCGCTGCAACCCTAGTACCTAATACGTACACACAGGGCCACAAAATGCGTTACAGCATCAATCAGGTTTTCCCATTTCTTACCATCACGCGTAGAATTCACCAAGGGGAAATCTGGCGAAGTGAGAGATGAGACGAGGGTGGGAGCGGGGTAAGAGGATATCCTCCCCATTGAAAAGTGAGATCTGTCAGCGACTTACACCTCCACCTTCGGGGGTTTCTCTCCTCCAGGCTCTCCCCTAGGGCGGCACCGCCATAGTCGAGGCAAGATCTAAACTCCCAAGTGGTCTCCCGACATGTGAAGTAGTGCAGAACATGTAGCTGTGTGTTAAAGGGAAGATAATAGGACAATGATAAATAATGACAGGTCGCATGTGAATCATGGCCCATTTTTTGGGGGACTAGTATTTGCCTGGTATTGATGGAAGAAACCGCTGAAAATCGATCAGAGCAGCAGGCTGCTAGAATTATCCTCCAGGCAGCGCAGAGGTTGAGTTCGATATAGCTGACAAGCTAGTGACGAAAATTCTGCCACCGTCGGGACTCGAACCTAGGACCTCTCGGTCAGAGACAATGCAGCCTCTGACATCAGTTGCTGCCCCTTCTTTCAAACAAAGCCGAATTTCGAACGAAATTGCGATGGCACCGAATGTGAGCACACAACTCCTCAAAACGTCCTAGTGCACCAATCACGTTCCCTCCCTTTTCTTCCGCCACGTCTAGAATGTGCCGTGGAGGGGGGGGGGTGAGCGAGTAGATTGGAGAGCTTGAGCGTAAGCGGTAACGAGCGCCCCGCAGCTAACACCGACCGCGCCATCGCTCGCGCCATCGCCAGCGTCCGCGCCCGCGCCCGCGCCCGCAAGTTTTTGATCGAGTGATCTGCAAAAGTGAAACCCCAGCAGTTTCCCAGGGCTCCAGCGAACGACTCGCATAAGGGAGAGCGAGGGCGAGGGTGCGAGGGCGCGGGCAAAAAGAAAACTCGGAGAAAATATCCGTAATGGAGCTGAAGTCGGGTGAGCGACGGCCGGGCAACTTACCGCCCACCCCGCCCCGCGCCCGCCCTCGCTGTCCCTCTGGGGATCTCGCGGGCGATGGAGCCGTTCCCTCAGCGAAGGAGCCACCTCACAATAGACGTCCATTTCGAATTCAATTCCATTCAATGATGCCTTATTTTACGTGGCGAGGCGCAGCCCATCACGCTTGCCCTTCTGCTTGACCACGCAAATTTCAATACGCTCCTTCCACACTCTAGCGGGGAAAGATGGTAACACTCGGGCGATGAATTTAAATTAAGCTCAGAGGCTTCTTTTAGGCTAGATGATGTCTTACAATCAGTAAATCTACAACATCGGACAGACAGCTTACTTCCCTTCTGAAGGAAGGCGTACGAAGGATTTCTCGCCCTTAAAAATCTACGGCTTTGAACGGGTTTTAACACCCAAGATTAGGTGTTATAGCCCGATACGCTAACCGTCACACCAAGAAAGCCGTAAATTTTGAAATCTAAATCACAAAAGTTGCGTCAGTTCTCTGTGTTTTCCAGTGCTTGCTTGTTAAGCCTGCTTTTTCTCTCAAGTATGTGCAGATAGTAGAAGATAGAATGAAACTGTATCGTTCTAATACAAATCGAGTGTCTCTGTAGTAGGTCAGGCAAGCCAAGTAAGCCAGGCACGGTGATGCGAATATGTCATGCTCGCCACACCTACTCGTTGATAATAAATAAAAAAAACAGCAGCCAGGCCTGCGAACATCGCTAACTGGCTAAAGTGGAATTAATTCGACCCTAAAATGCCAAATACACATGTAACTTTCATGCATACACACATACAAGCATATATGTGTCACAGGCAATAAAAAATTCTACAACTTGCATGATAATCTCACAAATACACTTCAATATTACAATGCTTGACTTGTTTCAACTGATTGAAGACAAAATAAAATACCAAGAAGTACACTTTTCTACATCTGAATATTCAAAAAAGTAATAAAAAGTTATTTATGAATGTCAGTAAATATTTGCCTACTTCACGAGAACAATAATATATTTTATTATCAGTGTAGAAAAATATATAAAAATATATGTAATTAATTTTAGTGTTATTCAATGTATTCCCGCTTTAATATTACTAGGCTTTATATGTAAATATATTTATGTAGTTTTTGCAGTTGATGTTTGCTACTTCCGATGACATGAATACTTCCAGTTTCGTTTTATATCAATACTTGAGGGAACAGTTACCACAATTATTGCTAATACGCCTACAAATTAGATATAAGGCGACATATATTTGATATTAAATTCGAATACAGCAGAAGAAGTTGTGTTGCCATAGAGAGTTGCGCAACGCCCTGTTCGCAATATGTACACTGGAGAATGTCATTGGGCCAAAGAGTGCGGAACCTTAGAAGAATAACAGACTCAGTTATAACAATAAAATTCGAGGCCACGCTTTTCATATCAAACTGATAGAGAAGGAAAAAGGATTTTTTTTCTTGAAATTCTGTTTGTTATTCATAGACTTCTTGGTCTTGTGCGATGGCCAAATGTGATTGTAAGTTTATGTCCTTCTCTTTCAGATCTCTTAAATTGCGTTTGGTTTCACTAAACCCACCTTTAAAGAAAGGATATTCAAGAGTATCTAATTTTATGTATTGAATGAATAGATCCCGAAAAGGCTCATTTTATAAAAAGTAACCAACACGATACTGACGTTCAAGGAGAGAAACGTAGAAACATTTGAAAGTACTCGACTGGATTCAACATTTTGTAACGTGATTACAAAGTTAAACTTAAAATCGTTAACTTATTGCAGTAAAATTAAATGATATGTCATTACATTGCCCAACTACAGGGGACTACAAAAGATTAATCGATATATTTCTATACTCATTTTCTTAACTAACGCAATATAGTGCTCAATATTAACAACTGGGGACTTTCTTAATTCAAATTATGTCTTTTATTCAGTCTTTTCACAATAATTAATTATTTGCTTTCTTTATTAGTGAATTTAGCTGACAATGCTTTTACTGTGCATTTTACACTGTTAGTAATATTTTTGCGTTTTATTCAGAAGAAACCAACTTCATTCATGTGCATACAATAGCCACATCGTCGTTAACCCATATATCTCTGATCAATAACAAGAAATAGGTATACCATTTCGTCCAATTACAATTATTATTGCATAATGCGCTCAATTTTCTATACGATTTGCAAGAACAAAATTCCTACACATAATGTGTCAACTGCGCAATTGGATCAATTTCCATTCAATAATTTTCGGCAGTTGCAATTTACTTAATAAAAGTCAAATCACTATGTTTCAATTTAATTTTTTATTCGTATTTTCATAAAAAATTGAAACAAAAATAGTTTTAAACGAAATTTAATTTTATTACAAAAACGTTTGTATCGAGACCTTCAAATTAAATACTAGTTTCATTTTTATTTATGTGAAATTAACCACACTCAAGAATTAAATTACTCGCAACAAAATGCAGAATCAGCTTTTACATTACACTGTTCGACATCACACTGGATCCACGAATTACCGAAAATCGGCTTCTCCCTAATCCTTTCACAATCAATTATTTGTGCAACACCTCGTCAATCCCTCGTACAGTTGTTTTATAACTCATCGGTTTCATTTCGTTGGCAATCATCGCCGTCGCTGTCATTACTGCTCCTATCGCCACTATTCCAAATGGCAAAACTATCGTATGCGCACCTTTTCTCGAGTTTCAGAATCCATTGCCCCACTTGCTTACCAATACTTCTGGAATAATTAATAAATGATAGCAATGTGCGTTGTGGAAAACATTTCAAAACAATATATTTTCGCTTCTCTGTGATAGACACAACACAAAACAACAACGCCTACGCCGCCGCCTACGCCCCGCCTACGCCCCGCCTACGCCGCCGCCTACGCCGCCGCCTACGCCGCCGCCTAGGCCGCCGCCTACGCCACCGCCTACGCCACCGCCTACGCCACCGCCTACGCCACTGCCTACGCCACCGCCTACGCCGCCGCCTAGGCCGCCGCCTACGCCCCCGCCTACGCCGCCGCCTACGCCGCCGCCTACGCCGCCGCCTACGCCGCCGCCTAGGCCGCCGCCTAGGCCGCCGCCTACGCCACCGCCTACGCCACCGCCTACGCCACTGCCTACGCCACCGCCTACGCCGCCGCCTAGGCCGCCGCCTACGCCCCCGCCTACGCCGCCGCCTACGCCGCCGCCTACGCCGCCGCCTACGCCGCCGCCTACGCCGCCGCCTACGCCGCCGCCTAGGCCGCCGCCTACGCCACCGCCTACGCCACCGCCTACGCCACTGCCTACGCCGCCGCCTACGCCGCCTTTCGGGAGTGCAAAGTCGCGCATTGCGGTGCATGGCGTATCGCGAATCGTTTGTCTGCGCACGCACCGTGCACTAGAGATACGACATCGATAGCAAAACATCCATGTTTCAAAACATCAATGTTCAAAATTAAAACATCGATGTTCAAAAACATCGTTTAAAACCATCGATGTTTTTAAATGTGATTTATATCGTCTAGTTGTAATTTTGGCTAGGAGAAAAATTGAATTCCATATTAGTGGTCGTGCTGAATGTCTAATTAAGATCCAACTGTCAACAAAGCAAAAAAAAATAGCATTTAACAATATTTTTATGATAAGAGGAGTAATATACAAAATATGGCTCACTATATTATTTTGTCGATGATTAACACTTCAATTAATACTTGTTTGTTCATAACTATTATAGCCCCAGTATTTTTATTGACAGTTTGTATAAAAAAATTTCAAACGAATAGCACTGACTTCTAACTTCACGTCCTCGCGAGAAACTTAGTCTGAAAGCCTGAGCGCTCAGGGTCATCTTAGAGGTTCAGAGCTTCCTCCGCTCGCCAAAAAAGACTGCCGCCAGTTTAAAACATCGATGTTTTTGAAATAAAAACATCGATGTTTTCAAAACATCGACATCAATGTCGTATCCCTACCCTGCACCTATACTCACTCACTCACTCACGCACGCATGTACTCTCACACACAGTCGCACGCCCGTGCGGCAGCCCTTTAAACCGCAAGGGCGTTCGCATTCAAAGGTACTACTCCGAGTGACACCAGCGTGCGCACAGCGCCGTGATTTATTTTCTGGCCATAAATTACCTTCTATGATTCATTATAGATAACACGTCATTAATTCTCCGCAACGGTGCAGTACGGGTAATTTTAGATTAGTGTAATTAAGCGTAAATACGTCAGCCCACTCTGTCGGAAACACCTGTCCCCATACATTATTTAAGTAAGTAGCTGGCGTCGCCTATTAACCAATAACGGAAGCCTCAATGCGTTTAACGGAGTGGAAAAGATGACTGAGGTGGGAAAAAATAATTTATGCGAAACCCAGTTCCGTTTTGCGGAAGTTTGACGGTTAAAATGAAATGTTTTGGAAATGTAGGCCGGTGTTCGATGGCCGAATAAAAATACAGGGCTTTTGTTCCCCAGGGGCCGACGGCATTGGCTGGCAGGTGCGGCTGATTAATAAACCACGTTGCGTTACGTGAAGGGGGATGTGGAAAGCGTTTATTAAATAGGTAGGGTTTATATACACATAGCTAACGTACATACGAGTGAAATTATAGAAAGCCTTCAAGGAAAAAATCAATTGCAGGCTGGTGAAATGGTAGTAACAGAATATTTATTTGCTCTATAATGTTCGTAACAACGAAAGAAGTTAGGAAGTCAAACATACTAGATCAGAAATAAGGCTAATGGAGGCGTAGCCTATCTGGTACAAAATCAAGGACGTACAAGATAGTATTGGAGACAATTCAAAAGCTGTGTGACAGTGAGGCAAAATGTATCAGGAGGCAAAGTGAAAATTCTAATAAATTCAACGCAATATCTAATTGTATGTGTTAATCACTAATAAATGTTATTCAGTATAAATATTTTACATGGTCCTCGGTTTTAAAGTACGTGAAATTAGAAAACATACAGTTTTAAAAAAACTCATATTGAAACAATTACTTAATTGTTGTAAAGATTACTCTTCTCACTGTTGCCTCTAAATTTAAATGAAAGTTTAAATTATGTTTGCCATCCTTGTACTGGTGTCTAGTACATTCTGTATATTTTTTGAGATATTCATTCTGAGCATTTTTTCAACAGTATTTACATTATTGTATTGCGTTCTAATATGATCATTTCTTTTTTAATCTACCAAGAAAATTAGCATCATTCGTTGACCTCAATTGTTTTAAAATTTTTTAAACTCAATTTTCTCTGTTTTAGAGAAAGGCATATCCTGTCAGTTCTTATACCCAACACTCACTGTGCTGGATAGTCGGATTCTCATGAAATTCCGCCAGATAGTATAACACCATGCAAAACCATTATATTCAAATTTTGACGTGCAATGGAGTATTAGAAATGGTGTTTTAGAGACGTTTTGCATCAAGACCTTTCCGCAGCGGACAATCAAATGCATTAACAGCGCCAGCAGCCTTATGCGAAGTTTATCAACCGGTGTCACATTTCGAGCGCGTTCCGTCTTTCACGACCAATGGTAAGTGACATATTCGTTGACATCTTTTTAGTTTGAAGTGCAGAGTGAATCGCGTTGTTAATAATTCTACCGAAGTGAGGTGTAAGGATATCGTAAACCAATGCTATTATTAAGAAAATTAAAAAGAAAATTGCATACGGTGCACCTGATGACATTCTGTGTTACATTCTATGTTCTGAATTTTTTTATTAGACCCCATTACTGTGAATATTTTGTTTTTAACTTAAAATACAATTTTTTTAAATTTATTTATTCATTTTTTTCATTTATCGTACATCGAGATAACATTTTAAGGGATCCTTATCTTTGCAATATTTGTATTTGAATTATTCAAGGATGTGTTCGACCTTCGTCTCTTTCCGAACCTGACATATAAACTCCCGTTTTTATCCCCCCCGCCAGCCCTTCGGGGCAATGGACACCTCCTGCCGAGAGATATGCTCATAGCGGCGGCGGCGGCGCTGGTCACCAGTAACGGCTGCAAGACCAGCGGCGCGTGGCAATTTCTTCGCTTCGAGAGGTAGTAAGGTCATGAAAGACAGTAAGTCAAAACTTATTATCGCAAACAAACACTTCTTGCAATGCTTCATATCACTTAAAAATTTGTATGAGGAGTTTTGAATGGTGCTGAACAATCTGGTACAATATCATGTCAATCCGAGAATCCAGCACGGGAGTGTTACTTGTTAGTAGAATTTTGTCGAGTTGTCAAACGAACTTTCCTTCTCAATCTTTCACATATAGTTGCAGATAAAGTTGATTAGTTCCTCACTCAGTACTAAACGTTGGCGAAGGGAAAAACTTCTACACGCTGCCCGCTTTTACATGGTGCCCACAGTGATATACTGCTTGCCTTCAATTAAATGTTATGGTTAGAATAATCAAGAGAGAGAGAGAGAGATTACGATGAAGAATAAAAGATCATCAATTAAATAACAGTTCATATATTATAAATTATGGTTTGAAAAGCCAACCTCGTGGCACACCTGAACCGCATGGTAAAATCACTATTCCCTACGCGGAGCAATAGTACAGTACAACAGTATTCGTCTGGGCGTGTATGGCCACAGCTCCAAGCCCTTACGACACCAAGACAGACCACATGAAATTAGATGGATTATTTTAGATTCTTTCCAGCCCATTTAAAAGTTAAGCATACATACACAGTATACATACGACGAGATGTGATTCAAGGTATCAACTGACGTCACAGCAGTGCCTCTGACCGGCAGAACCAAGGTTCGAGTCCCGACATTGACAGGATTTTCGACACTAGCTTGTCAGCTAGTTCAAATTCAGCCGCTTTCTGGAGGATAATTCTGGCCGCTTTCTGGAAGAGACCGGCTGCTCTGTTCGGTGGTTTCCCGTGATTTCTCCGATCAACACCTGGCGAATGCAGTACCCTTGCAAACAAGCCAGGGTTCGCGGGCTACCTTTTCCTTTCCCTTCCTTGTCCTATCCTCTCTCCTTACACACACTTACACTCGCATGCACTACACGGAAGCCGGGCGACCAATGGGGAGCATGAAGCTTGTCCAGGCTGGGGCGGTGCTCTGCTGATGGGAGATACCTGGTTGGGGGAACCACCACTTCCCAAGGGGAAAACACAGAAGGGATTAATGATCCTAGCAGTGGACGCGCTCAGAATCACTAGTCAATCAATCATATACAGTATACGGACATGGAAGTTCAACTCTTTTGAATTCTAACCAGGAAACGTACGTAAGAGAAGAGTACTGGTGAAGTTTCAAAATACGCACCAACCCCAAACGGAAAAAACAGTAATGTTCCCGTGATAGTCAAATTAATATATCACATGGACAAATTATCATAAACTGTAGGTATCGAATGTAGCATTGTACATCACACGGCAAAAACAACCCATGACACGACGGTACTTATAGTGTTCACCTAACAACCTCGTCCGGGAACGCTTCCGAATGGTCATGGAAACATCCACTTTCTTATGTTGTGATGTAAATTCTTAAGTCATTCGTGTAAGGTGCGACCATCGAGCACCCATCAAAGAACGTATTCAAAATGCGTTTTCAATGGTTCGGTCTTGTCTATCGAAGGAGCACAACTCGACTACCACACAAATTCTTCCGGCGACTACGACCAAACAATTGGAAGATCAAGCGAACGGTCCCAAAGAAAACCTGGCTCAAGAACATTTAGGAAGATCTGAAGAGCCGCCGTCTGAACGTCGTCGCTTCCAGAAACCAAGCCACAAACCTCCAGAATTGTAAAACATGTTGCTGCTCAACGTCCTGCGTCCAGCGCCACCCACAGCATCTTACTGGTTACGGGACCAGCCCCCTTTACCAGCCGCCACGTGGCGTCCCAAAGAAGAAAGAAGAATGTAAATTACAATTGCACGTCTACTTCATTTCACACAGCTTACCCTCTAAATGCAACCCCTTGTCCTTCAGTATTGATGTCAGACCCACTGCACGGTGATGCTGCGGATCCGCAGTTGCCCATGCGCATTTCGACCACGCCCCCTTTCGCTCGGGCGGCGACGCGGCCGGTGCTCGCCCACAAGTTTATTTAGGTCGTAGAAACAGTTTTAAAACTTCTTTTTACGGTCCGGTCGCCGAAGACGGGTTCGGGTACAACGGTTGCCAATATCGGATAAAATACAAGATAAATAGAGAGGCCATTCAAGAAACAATATATCTGGCCCGGTCGCCCGCGTTATTTACAGCGTGTATTTGTCCGCGTTAGGTGCGCCTGATGCGGAATGCGCTCGGTGATTCCGTCCGGATCTTCGAGTCGGACTCGTTCGCAAGGAATG